>JAPFFH010000035.1:71567-123500 GCA_029030765.1 Salix suchowensis | reverse complement strand
AAGTCGGGGACCAATTTGTCCGAAAATCCAAGGCTAACACCCCCTCCAAAAACCAAGTTCTATCATTTTTTGGGGGAAAAGTCTATTACCCATAAATTTGAAGTCTAATACCAAAAAAAAGGTATTGGATATGAACAAGGTTAGAAATATAAGGCTAATACTCATTTAAAATGGGGCTCGTCGAAGTCGGGGACCAATTTGTCCCAGAAAATCCAAGGCTAACACCCCCTCCAAAAACCAAGTTCTATCATTTTTGGGGGGAAAAGTCTATTACCTATAAATTTGAAGTCTAATACCAACTAAAAGGGCTTGGATATGAACAAGGTTAGAAATCTAAGGCTAATACTCATGTAAATTGGGCTCGTGGAGTCATGATCAATTTGTCAGAAAATCCAAGGCTAACACCCCCTCCAAAAACCAAGTTCTATCATTTTGGGGGGAAAAGTCTATTACCCATAAATTTGAAGTCTAATACCAACTAAAAGGTATTGGATATGAAAAAATTTTAGAAAGCTAAGGCTAATACTCATTTACAATGGGGCTCGTGAAGTCGGGACCAATTTGTCGAGAAAATCCAAGGCTAACACCCCCTCCAAAAACCAAGTTCTATCATTTTTGGGGGGAAAAGTCTATTACCCATAAATTTGAAGTCTAATACCAACAAAAAGGGATTGGATATCAACAAGGTTAGAAATCTAAGGCTAATACTCATTTAAAATGGGGCTCGTCGAGTCGGGACCAATTTGTCCAGAAAATCCAAGGCTAACACCCCCTACAAAAACCAAGTTCTATCATTTTTGGGGGGGAAAAGTCTATTACCTATAAATTTGAAGTCTAATACCAACTAAAAGGGCTTGGATATGAACAAGGTTAGAAATATAATGCTAATACTCATGTAAATGGGACTCGTGGAGTCATGATCAATTTGTCCAGAAAATCCAAGGCTAACACCCCCTCCAAAAACCAAGTTCTATCATTTTTGGGGGGGAAAAGTCTATTACCCATAAATTTGAAGTCTAATACCAACTAAAAGGGATTGGATATGAACAAGGTTAGAAATCTAAGGCTAATACTCATTTAAAATGGGGCTCTTGAAGTCGGGGACCAATTTGTCAGAAAATCCAAGGCTAACACCCCCTCCAAAAAACCAAGTTCAATCATTTTTTGGGGGAAAAGTCTATTACCCATAAATTTGAAGTCTAATACCAACTAAAAGGTATTGGATATGAACAAGGTTATAAATCTTAGGCTAATACTCATTTAAATGGGGCTCGTGAAGTCGGGACCAATTTGTCCGAAAATCCAAGGCTAACACCCCCTCCAAAAACCAAGTTCTATCATTTTTTGGGGGAAAAGTCTATTACCCATAAATTTGAAGTCTAATACCAAAAAAAAGGGATTGGATATGAACAAGGTTAGAAATATAAGGCTAATACTCATTTAAAATGGGGGCTCGTCGAGTCGGGACCAATTTGTCAGAAAATCCAAGGCTAACACCCCCTCCAAAAAACCAAGTTCTATCATTTTTGGGGGGGAAAAGTCTATTACCTATAAATTTGAAGTCTAATACCAACTAAAAGGGCTTGGATATGAACAAGGTTAGAAATCTAAGGCTAATACTCATGTAAATTGGGCTCGTGGAGTCATGATCAATTTGTCAGAAAATCCAAGGCTAACACCCCCCTCCAAAAAACCAAGTTCTATCATTTTTGGGGGGAAAAGTCTATTACCCATAAATTTGAAGTCTAATACCAACTAAAAGGTATTGGATATGAAAAAATTTTAGAAAGCTAAGGCTAATACTCATTTACAATGGGGCTCGTGAAGTCGGGACCAATTTGTCGAGAAAATCCAAGGCTAACACCCCCTCCAAAAACCAAGTTCTATCATTTTTGGGGGGGAAAAGTCTATTACCCATAAATTTGAAGTCTAATACCAACAAAAAGGGATTGGATATCAACAAGGTTAGAAATCTAAGGCTAATACTCATTTAAAATGGGGCTCGTCGAGTCGGGACCAATTTGTCCAGAAAATCCAAGGCTAACACCCCCCTACAAAAAACCAAGTTCTATCATTTTTGGGGGGGAAAAGTCTATTACCTATAAATTTGAAGTCTAATACCAACTAAAAGGGCTTGGATATGAACAAGGTTAGAAATATAATGCTAATACTCATGTAAATGGGACTCGTGGAGTCATGATCAATTTGTCAGAAAATCCAAGGCTAACACCCCCTCCAAAAACCAAGTTCTATCATTTTTGGGGGGGAAAAGTCTATTACCCATAAATTTGAAGTCTAATACCAACTAAAAGGGATTGGATATGAACAAGGTTAGAAATCTAAGGCTAATACTCATTTAAAATGGGGCTCTTGAAGTCGGGACCAATTTGTCCGAAAATCCAAGGCTAACACCCCCTCCAAAAAACCAAGTTCAATCATTTTTTGGGGGGAAAAGTCTATTACCCATAAATTTGAAGTCTAATACCAACTAAAAGGTATTGGATATGAACAAGGTTATAAATCTTAGGCTAATACTCATTTAAATGGGGCTCGTGAAGTCGGGGACCAATTTGTCACGAAAATCCAAGGCTAACACCCCCTCCAAAAACCAAGTTCTATCATTTTTGGGGGGAAAAGTCTATTACCCATAAATTTGAAGTCTAATACCAAAAAAAAGGGATTGGATATGAACAAGGTTAGAAATATAAGGCTAATACTCATTTAAAATGGGGCTCGTCGAGTCGGGACCAATTTGTCAGAAAATCCAAGGCTAACACCCCCTCCAAAAACCAAGTTCTATCATTTTTGGGGGGGAAAAGTCTATTACCTATAAATTTGAAGTCTAATACCAACTAAAAGGGCTTGGATATGAACAAGGTTAGAAATCTAAGGCTAATACTCATGTAAATGGGGCTCGTGGAGTCATGATCAATTTGTCAGAAAATCCAAGGCTAACACCCCCTCCAAAAACCAAGTTCTATCATTTTTGGGGGGGAAAAGTCTATTACCCATAAATTTGAAGTCTAATACCAACTAAAAGGTATTGGATATGAAAAAATTTTAGAAAGCTAAGGCTAATACTCATTTACAATGGGGCTCGTGAAGTCGGGACCAATTTGTCGGAAAATCCAAGGCTAACACCCCCTCCAAAAACCAAGTTCTATCATTTTTGGGGGGGAAAAGTCTATTACCCATAAATTTGAAGTCTAATACCAACAAAAAGGGATTGGATATCAACAAGGTTAGAAATCTAAGGCTAATACTCATTTAAAATGGGGCTCGTCGAGTCAGGACCAATTTGTCCGAAAATCCAAGGCTAACACCCCCTACAAAAACCAAGTTCTATCATTTTGGGGGGAAAAGTCTATTACCCATAAATTTGAAGTCTAATACCAACTAAAAGGTATTGGATATGAAAAATTTTAGAAAGCTAAGGCTAATACTCATTTACAATGGGGCTCGTGAAGTCAGGACCAATTTGTCAGAAAATCCAAGGCTAACACCCCCTCCAAAAGCCAAGTTCTATCATTTTTGGGGGGGAAAAGTCTATTACCCATAAATTTGAAGTCTAATACCAACTAAAAGGGATTGGATATAAACAAGGTTAGAAATCTAAGGCTAATACTCATTTAAAATGGGGCTCTTGAAGTCAGGACCAATTTCTGAAAATCCAAGGCTAACACCCCCTCCAAAAAACCAAGTTCAATCATTTTTTGGGGGAAAAGTCTATTACCCATAAATTTGAAGTCTAATACCAACTAAAAGGGATTGGATATGAACAAGGTTAGAAATCTAAGGCTAATACTCATTTAAAATGGGGCTCGTGAAGTCGGGACCAATTTGTCAGAAAATCCAAGGCTAACACCCCCTCCAAAAACCAAGTTCTATCATTTTTGCGGGGGAATAGTCTATTACCCATAAATTTGATGTCTAATACCAACAAAAAGGGATTGGATATGAACAAGGTTAGAAATCTAAGGCTAATACTCATTTAAAATGGGGCTCGTCGAGTCAGGATCAATTTGTCCGAAAATCCAAGGCTAACACCCCCTCCAAAAACCAAGTTCTATCATTTTGGGGGGAAAAGTCTATTACCCATAAATTTGAAGTCTAATACCAACAAAAAGGGATTGGATATCAACAAGGTTAGAAATCTAAGGCTAATACTCATTTAAAATGGGGCTCGTCGAGTCAGGACCAGTTTGTCCGAAAATCCAAGGCTAACACCCCCTCCAAAAACCAAGTTCTATCATTTTCGGGGGAAAAGTCTATTACCCATAAATTTGAAGTCTAATACCAACAAAAAGGGATTGGATATCAACAAGGTTAGAAATCTAAGGCTAATACTCATTTAAAATGGGGCTCGTCGAGTAAGGACCACTTTGTCCGAAAATCCAAGGCTAACACCCCCTCCAAAAACCAAGTTCTATCATTTTGGGGGGAAAAGTATATTACCCATAAATTTGAACTCTAATACCAACTAAAAGGGATTGGATATGAACAAGGTTAGAAATCTAAGGCTAATACTCATTTAAAATGGGGCTCTTGAAGTCAGGACCAATTTCTGAAAATCCAAGGCTAACACCCCCTCCAAAAACCAAGTTCAATCATTTTTGGGGGAAAAGTCTATTACCCATAAATTTGAAGTCTAATACCAACTAAAAGGTATTGGATATGAACAAGGTTAGAAATATAAGGCTAATACTCATTTAAAATGGGGCTCGTGAAGTCAGGACCAATTTGTCTGAAAATCCAAGGCTAACACACCCTCCAAAAACCAAGTTCTATCATTTTGGGGGGAAAAGTCTATTACCCATAAATTTGAAGTCTAATACAAATTAAAAGGTATTGGATCTGAACAAGGTTAGAAATCTAAGACTAATACTCATTTAAAATGGGGCTCGTGAAGTCAGGACCAATTTGTCCGAAAATCCAAGGCTAACACCCCCTCCAAAAACCAAGTTCTATCATTTTGGGGGGAAAAGTCTATTACCCATAAATTTGAAGTCTAATACCAACAAAAAGGGATTGGATATCAACAAGGTTAGAAATCTAAGGCTAATACTCATTTAAAATGGGGCTCGTCGAGTCAGGACCAATTTGTCCGAAAATCCAAGGCTAACACCCCCTACAAAAACCAAGTTCTATCATTTTGGGGGGAAAAGTCTATTACCTATAAATTTGAAGTCTAATACCAAATAAAAGGGCTTGGATATGAACAAGGTTAGAAATATAATGCTAATACTCATGTAAATGGGGCTCGTGGAGTCATGATCAATTTGTCCGAAAATCCAAGGCTAACACCCCCTCCAAAAACCAAGTTCTATCATTTTGGGGGGAAAAGTCTATTACCCATAAATTTGAAGTCTAATACCAACTAAAAGGGATTGGATATGAACAAGGTTAGAAATCTAAGGCTAATACTCATTTAAAATGGGGCTCTTGAAGTCAGGACCAATTTGTCCGAAAATCCAAGGCTAACACCCCCTCCAAAAACCAAGTTCAATCATTTTTGGGGGAAAAGTCTATTACCCATAAATTTGAAGTCTAATACCAACTAAAAGGTATTGGATATGAACAAGGTTATAAATCTTAGGCTAATACTCATTTAAATGGGGCTCGTGAAGTCAGGACCAATTTGTCTGAAAATCCAAGGCTAACACCCCCTCCAAAAACCAAGTTCTATCATTTTTGGGGGAAAAGTCTATTACCCATAAATTTGAAGTCTAATACCAAAAAAAAGGGATTGGATATGAACAAGGTTAGAAATATAAGGCTAATACTCATTTAAAATGGGGCTCGTCGAGTCAGGACCAATTTGTCCGAAAATCCAAGGCTAACACCCCCTCCAAAAACCAAGTTCTATCATTTTGGGGGGAAAAGTCTATTACCTATAAATTTGAAGTCTAATACCAACTAAAAGGGCTTGGATATGAAAAAGGTTAGAAATCTAAGGCTAATACTCATGTAAATGGGGCTCGTGGAGTCATGATCAATTTGTCCGAAAATCCAAGGCTAACACCCCCTCCAAAAACCAAGTTCTATCATTTTGGGGGGGAAAAGTCTATTACCCATAAATTTGAAGTCTACTACCAACTAAAAGGTATTGGATATGAAAAAATTTTAGAAAGCTAAGGCTAATACTCATTTACAATGGGGCTCGTGAAGTCGGGACCAATTTGTCGGAAAATCCAAGGCTAACACCCCCTCCAAAAACCAAGTTCTATCATTTTTGGGGGGAAAAGTCTATTACCCATAAATTTGAAGTCTAATACCAACAAAAAGGGATTGGATATCAACAAGGTTAGAAATCTAAGGCTAATACTCATTTAAAATGGGGCTCGTCGAGTCAGGACCAATTTGTCCGAAAATCCAAGGCTAACACCCCCTACAAAAACCAAGTTCTATCATTTTGGGGGGAAAAGTCTATTACCTATAAATTTGAAGTCTAATACCAACTAAAAGGGCTTGGATATGAACAAGGTTAGAAATATAATGCTAATACTCATGTAAATGGGGCTCGTGGAGTCATGATCAATTTGTCCGAAAATCCAAGGCTAACACCCCCTCCAAAAACCAAGTTCTATCATTTTGGGGGGAAAAGTCTATTACCCATAAATTTGAAGTCTAATACCAACTAAAAGGGATTGGATATGAACAAGGTTAGAAATCTAAGGCTAATACTCATTTAAAATGGGGCTCTTGAAGTCAGGACCAATTTGTCCGAAAATCCAAGGCTAACACCCCCTCCAAAAACCAAGTTCAATCATTTTTGGGGGAAAAGTCTATTACCCATAAATTTGAAGTCTAATACCAACTAAAAGGTATTGGATATGAACAAGGTTATAAATCTTAGGCTAATACTCATTTACAATGGGGCTCGTGAAGTCGGGGACCAATTTGTCGAGAAAATCCAAGGCTAACACCCCCTCCAAAAACCAAGTTCTATCATTTTGGGGGGAAAAGTCTATTACCCATAAATTTGAAGTCTAATACCAACTAAAAGGTATTGGATATGAACAAGGTTAGAAATTTAAGGCTAATACTCATTTAAAATGGGGCTCGTGAAGTCAGGACCAATTTGTCCCAAAATCCAAGGCCAACACCCCCTCCAAAAACCAAGTTCTATCATTTTTGGGGGGGAAAAGTCTATTACCCATAAATTTGAAGTCTAATACCAAAAAAAAGGGATTGGATATGAACAAGGTTAGAAATATAAGGCTAATACTCATTTAAAATGGGGCTCGTCGAGTCGGGACCAATTTGTCCAGAAAATCCAAGGCTATCACCCCCTCCAAAAACCAAGTTCTATCATTTTGGGGGGGAAAAGTCTATTACCTATAAATTTGAAGTCTAATACCAACTAAAAGGGCTTGGATATGAACAAGGTTAGAAATATAAGGCTAATACTCATGTAAATGGGGCTCGTGGAGTCATGATCAATTTGTCCAAAAATCCAAGGCTAACACCCCCTCCAAAAACCAAGTTCTATCATTTTGGGGGGAAAAGTCTATTACCCATAAATTTGAAGTCTAATACCAACTAAAAGGTATTGGATATGAACAAGGTTATAAATCTAAGGCTAATACTCATTTAAAATGGGGCTCGTCGAGTCAGGACCAATTTGTCCGAAAATCCAAGGCTAACACCCCCTCCAAAAACCAAGTTCTATCATTTTGGGGGGAAAAGTCTATTACCCATAAATTTGAAGTCTAATACCAACTAAAAGGTATTGGATATGAACAAGGTTAGAAATTTAAGGCTAATACTCATTTAAAATGGGGCTCGTGAAGTCAGGACCAATTTGTCCCAAAATCCAAGGCCAACACCCCCTCCAAAAACCAAGTTCTATCATTTTGGGGGGAAAAGTCTATTACCCATAAATTTGAAGTCTAATACCAAAAAAAAGGGATTGGATATGAACAAGGTTAGAAATATAAGGCTAATACTCATTTAAAATGGGGCTCGTCGAGTCAGGACCAATTTGTCCGAAAATCCAAGGCTATCACCCCCTCCAAAAACCAAGTTCTATCATTTTGGGGGGAAAAGTCTATTACCTATAAATTTGAAGTCTAATACCAACTAAAAGGGCTTGGATATGAACAAGGTTAGAAATATAAGGCTAATACTCATGTAAATGGGGCTCGTGGAGTCATGATCAATTTGTCCGAAAATCCAAGGCTAACACTCCCTCCAAAAACCAAGTTCTATCATTTTGGGGGGAAAAGTCTATTACCCATAAATTTGAAGTCTAATACCAACTAAAAGGGATTGGATATGAACAAGGTTATAAATCTAAGGCTAATACTCATTTAAAATGGGGCTCGTGAAGTCAAGACCAATTTCCGAAAATCCAAGGCTAACACCCCCTCCAAAAACCAAGTTCAATCATTTTTGGGGGAAAAGTCTATTACCCATAAATTTGAAGTCTAATACCAACTAAAAGGGCTTGGATATGAACAAGGTTAGAAATATAATGCTAATACTCATGTAAATGGGGCTCGTGGAGTCATGATCAATTTGTCCGAAAATCCAAGGCTAACACCCCCTCCAAAAACCAAGTTCTATCATTTTGGGGAGAAAAGTCTATTACCATAAATTTGAAGTCTAATACCAACTAAAAGGTATTGGATATGAACAAGGTTATAAATCTTAGGCTAATACTCATTTACAATGGGGCTCGTGAAGTCAGGACCAATTTGTCAGAAAATCCAAGGCTAACACCCCCTCCAAAAACCAAGTTCTATCATTTTGGGGGGAAAAGTCTATTACCCATAAATTTGAAGTCTAATACCAACTAAAAGGTATTGGATATGAACAAGGTTAGAAATTTAAGGCTAATACTCATTTAAAATGGGGCTCGTGAAGTCAGGACCAATTTGTCCCAAAATCCAAGGCCAACACCCCCTCCAAAAACCAAGTTCTATCATTTTGGGGGGAAAAGTCTATTACCCATAAATTTGAAGTCTAATACCAAAAAAAAGGGATTGGATATGAACAAGGTTAGAAATATAAGGCTAATACTCATTTAAAATGGGGCTCGTCGAGTCAGGACCAATTTGTCCGAAAATCCAAGGCTATCACCCCCTCCAAAAACCAAGTTCTATCATTTTGGGGGGAAAAGTCTATTACCTATAAATTTGAAGTCTAATACCAACTAAAAGGGCTTGGATATGAACAAGGTTAGAAATATAAGGCTAATACTCATGTAAATGGGGCTCGTGGAGTCATGATCAATTTGTCCGAAAATCCAAGGCTAACACCCCCTCCAAAAACCAAGTTCTATCATTTTGGGGAGAAAAGTCTATTACCCATAAATTTGAAGTCTAATACCAACTAAAAGGTATTGGATATGAAAAAGGTTAGAAATCTAAGGCTAATACTCATTTACAATGGGGCTCGTGAAGTCAGGACCAATTTGTCAGAAAATCCAAGGCTAATACCCCCTCCAAAAACCAAGTTCTATCATTTTGGGGGGAAAAGTCTATTACCCATAAATTTGAAGTCTAATACCAACAAAAAGGGATTGGATATGAACAAGGTTAGAAATATAAGGCTAATACTTATTTAAAATGGGGCTCGTCGAGTCAGGACCAATTTGTCCGAAAATCCAAGGCTAACACCCCCTCCAAAAACCAAGTTCTATCATTTTGGGGGGAAAAGTCTATTACCTATAAATTTGAAGTCTAATACCAACTAAAAGGGATTGGATATGAACAAGGTTAGAAATCTAAGGCTAATACTCATTTAAAATGGGGCTCTTGAAGTCAGGACCAATTTGTCCGAAAATCCAAGGCTAACACCCCCTCCAAAAACCAAGTTCAATCATTTTTTGGGGGGAAAAGTCTATTACCCATAAATTTGAAGTCTAATACCAACTAAAAGGTATTGGATATGAACAAGGTTATAAATCTAAGGCTAATACTCATTTAAAATGGGGCTCGTGAAGTCAAGACCAATTTGTCTGAAAATCCAAGGCTAACACCCCCTCCAAAAACCAAGTTGTATCATTTTTGGGGGGAAAAGTCTATTACCCATAAATTTGAAGTCTAATACCAACTAAAAGGTATTGGATATGAACAAGGTTAGAAATTTAAGGCTAATACTCATTTAAAATGGGGCTCGTGAAGTCGGGACCAATTTGTCCCAAAATCCAAGGCCAACACCCCCTCCAAAAACCAAGTTCTATCATTTTTGGGGGGGAAAAGTCTATTACCCATAAATTTGAAGTCTAATACCAAAAAAAAGGGATTGGATATGAACAAGGTTAGAAATATAAGGCTAATACTCATTTAAAATGGGGCTCGTCGAGTCGGGACCAATTTGTCCAGAAAATCCAAGGCTATCACCCCCTCCAAAAACCAAGTTCTATCATTTTGGGGGGAAAAGTCTATTACCTATAAATTTGAAGTCTAATACCAACTAAAAGGGCTTGGATATGAACAAGGTTAGAAATATAAGGCTAATACTCATGTAAATGGGGCTCGTGGAGTCATGATCAATTTGTCCAAAAATCCAAGGCTAACACCCCCTCCAAAAACCAAGTTCTATCATTTTGGGGGGAAAAGTCTATTACCCATAAATTTGAAGTCTAATACCAACTAAAAGGTATTGGATATGAACAAGGTTATAAATCTAAGGCTAATACTCATTTAAAATGGGGCTCGTGAAGTCAGGACCAATTTGTCCGAAAATCCAAGGCTAACACCCCCTCCAAAAACCAAGTTCTATCATTTTGGGGGGAAAAGTCTATTACCCATAAATTTGAAGTCTAATACCAACAAAAAAGGATTGGATATGAACAAGGTTAGAAATCTAAGGCTAATACTCATTTAAAATGGGGCTCGTCGAGTCAGGACCAATTTGTCCGAAAATCCAAGGCTAACACCCCCTCCAAAAACCAAGTTCTATCATTTTGGGGGGAAAAGTCTATTACCTATAAATTTGAAGTCTAATACCAACTAAAAGGGCTTGGATATAAACAAGGTTAGAAATCTAAGGCTAATACTCATGTAAATGGGGCTCGTGGAGTCATGATCAATTTGTCCAAAAATCCAAGGCTAACACCCCCTCCAAAAACCAAGTTCTATCATTTTGGGGGGAAAAGTCTATTACCCATAAATTTGAAGTCTAATACCAACTAAAAGGTATTGGATATGAACAAGGTTAGAAATCTAAGGCTAATACTCATTTAAAATGGGGCTCGTGAAGTCAGGACCAATTTGTCAGAAAATCCAAGGCTAACACCCCCTCCAAAAACCAAGTTCTATCATTTTGGGGGGAAAAGTCTATTACCCATAAATTTGAAGTCTAATACCAACAAAAAGGGATTGGATATGAACAAGGTTATAAATCTAAGGCTAATACTCATTTAAAATGGGGCTCGTCGAGTCAGGACCAATTTGTCCGAAAATCCAAGGCTAACACCCCCTCCAAAAACCAAGTTCTATCATTTTGGGGGGAAAAGTCTATTACCTATAAATTTGAAGTCTAATACCAACTAAAAGGGCTTGGATATGAATAAGTTTAGAAATATAAGGCTAATACTCATGTAAATGGGGCTCGTGGAGTCATGATCAATTTGTCCGAAAATCCAAGGCTAACACTCCCTCCAAAAACCAAGTTCTATCATTTTGGGGGGAAAAGTCTATTACCCATAAATTTGAAGTCTAATACCAACTAAAAGGGATTGGATATGAACAAGGTTATAAATCTAAGGCTAATACTCATTTAAAATGGGGCTCGTGAAGTCAAGACCAATTTCCGAAAATCCAAGGCTAACACCCCCTCCAAAAACCAAGTTCAATCATTTTTGGGGGAAAAGTCTATTACCCATAAATTTGAAGTCTAATACCAACTAAAAGGGCTTGGATATGAACAAGGTTAGAAATATAATGCTAATACTCATGTAAATGGGGCTCGTGGAGTCATGATCAATTTGTCCGAAAATCCAAGGCTAACACCCCCTCCAAAAACCAAGTTCTATCATTTTGGGGGGAAAAGTCTATTACCCATAAATTTTAAGTCTAATACCAACTAAAAGGGATTGGATATGAACAAGGTTAGAAATCTAAGGCTAATACTCATTTAAAATGGGGCTCTTGAAGTCAGGACCAATTTGTCCGAAAATCCAAGGCTAACACCCCCTCCAAAAACCAAGTTCAATCATTTTTGGGGGAAAAGTCTATTACCCATAAATTTGAAGTCTAATACCAACTAAAAGGTATTGGATATGAATAAGGTTATAAATCTTAGGCTAATACTCATTTAAAATGGGGCTCGTGAAGTCAGGACCAATTTGTCTGAAAATCCAAGGCTAACACCCCCTCCAAAAACCAAGTTCTATCATTTTGGGGGGAAAAGTCTATTACCCATAAATTTGAAGTCTAATACCAACTAAAAGGTATTGGATATGAATAAGGTTATAAATCTTAGGCTAATACTCATTTAAAATGGGGCTCGTGAAGTCAGGACCAATTTGTCTGAAAATCCAAGGCTAACACCCCCTCCAAAAACCAAGTTCAATCATTTTGGGGGAAAAGTCTATTACCCATAAATTTGAAGTCTAATACCAACTAAAAGGTATTGGATATGAATAAGGTTATAAATCTTAGGCTAATACTCATTTAAAATGGGGCTCGTGAAGTCAGGATCAATTTGTCCGAAAATCCAAGGCTAACACCCCCTCCAAAAACCAAGTTCTATCATTTTGGGGGGAAAAGTCTATTACCCATAAATTTGAAATCTAATACCAACTAAAAGGTATTGGATATGAACAAAGTTAGAAATCTAAGGCTAATACTCATTTAAAATGGGGCTCGTCGAGTCAGGACCAATTTGTCCGAAAATCCAAGGCTTACACCCCCTCCAAAAACCAAGTTCTATCATTTTGGGGGGAAAAGTCTATTACCATAAATTTGAAGTCTAATACCAATTAAAAGGTATTGGATATGAACAAGGTTAGAAATCTAAGACTAATACTCATTTAAAATGGGGCTCGTGAAGTCAGGACCAATTTGTCCGAAAATCCAAGGCTAACACCCCCTCCAAAAACCAAGTTCTATCATTTTGGGGGGAAAAGTCTATTACCCATAAATTTGAAGTCTAATACCAACTAAAAGGTATTGTATATGAACAAGGTTAGAAATCTAAGGCTAATACTCATTTAAAATGGGGCTCGTGAAGTTAGGACCAATTTGTCCCAAAATCCAGGCTAACACCCCCTCCAAAAACCAAGTTCTATCATTTTGTGGGGAAAAGTCTATTACCCATAAATTTGAAGTCTAATACCAAAAAAAAGGGATTGGATATGAACAAGGTTAGAAATCTAAGGCTAATACTCATTTAAAATGGGGCTCGTGAAGTCAGGACCAATTTGTCCCAAAATCCAGGCTAACACCCCCTCCAAAAACCAAGTTCTATCATTTTGTGGGGAAAAGTCTATTACCCATAAATTTGAAGTCTAATACCAAAAAAAAGGGATTGGATATGAACAAGGTTAGAAATATAAGGCTAATACTCATGTAAATGGGGCTCGTGGAGTCATGATCAATTTGTCCGAAAATCCAAGGCTAACACCCCCTCCAAAAACCAAGTTCTATCATTTTGGGGGAAAAGTCTATTACCCATAAATTTGAAGTCTAATACCAACTAAAAGGTATTGGATATGAACAAGGTTAGAAATCTAAGGCTAATACTCATTTACAATGGGGCTCGTGAAGTCAGGACCAATTTGTCAGAAAATCCAAGGCTAACACCCCCTCCAAAAACCAAGTTCTATCATTTTGGGGGGAAAAGTCTATTACCCATAAATTTGAAGTCTAATACCAACAAAAAGGGATTGGATATGAACAAGGTTAGAAATCTAAGGCTAATACTTATTTAAAATGGGACTCGTCGAGTCAGGACCAATTTGTCCGAAAATCCAAGGCTAACACCCCCTCCAAAAACCAAGTTCTATCATTTTGGGGGGAAAAGTCTATTACCTATAAATTTGAAGTCTAATACCAACTAAAAGGGATTGGATATGAACAAGGTTAGAAATCTAAGGCTAATACTCATTTAAAATGGGGCTCTTGAAGTCAGGACCAATTTCTCCGAAAATCCAAGGCTAACACCCCCTCCAAAAACCAAGTTCAATCATTTTTGGGGGAAAAGTCTATTACCCATAAATTTGAAGTCTAATACCAACTAAAAGGTATTGGATATGAACAAGGTTATAAATCTTAGGCTAATACTCATTTAAAATGGGGCTCGTGAAGTCAAGACCAATTTGTCTGAAAATCCAAGGCTAACACCCCCTCCAAAAACCAAGTTGTATCATTTTGGGGGGAAAACTCTATTACCCATAAATTTGAAGTCTAATACCAACTAAAAGGTATTGGATATGAACAAGGTTAGAAATTTAAGGCTAATACTCATTTAAAATGGGGCTCGTGAAGTCAGGACCAATTTGTCCCAAAATCCAAGGCTAACACCCCCTCCAAAAACCAAGTTCTATCATTTTGGGGGGAAAAGTCTATTACCCATAAATTTGAAGTCTAATACCAAAAAAAAGGGATTGGATATGAACAAGGTTAGAAATATAAGGCTAATACTCATTTAAAATGGGGCTCGTGAAGTCAGGACCAATTTGTCTGAAAATCCAAGGCTAAAACCCCCTCCAAAAACCAAGTTCTATCATTTTGGGGGGAAAAGTCTATTACCTATAAATTTGAAGTCTAATACCAACTAAAAGGTATTGGATATGAACAAGGTTAGAAATATAAGGCTAATACTCATTTAAAATGGGGCTCGTGAAGTCAGGACCAATTTGTCTGAAAATCCAAGGCTAACACACCCTCCAAAAACCAAGTTCTATCATTTTGGGGGGAAAAGTCTATTACCCAAAAATTTGAAGTCTAATACAAATTAAAAGGTATTGGATCTGAACAAGGTTAGAAATCTAAGACTAATACTCATTTAAAATGGGGCTCGTGAAGTCAGGACCAATTTGTCCGAAAATCCAAGGCTAACACCCCCTCGAAAAACCAAGTTCTATCATTTTGGGGGGAAAAGTCTATTACCCATAAATTTGAAGTCTAATACCAACAAAAAGGGATTGGATATCAACAAGGTTAGAAATCTAAGGCTAATACTCATTTAAAATGGGGCTCGTCGAGTCAGGACCAATTTGTCCGAAAATCCAAGGCTAACACCCCCTACAAAAACCAAGTTCTATCATTTTGGGGGGAAAAGTCTATTACCTATAAATTTGAAGTCTAATACCAAAAAAAAGGGATTGGATATGAACAAGGTTAGAAATATAAGGCTAATACTCATTTAAAATGGGGCTCGTCGAGTCAGGACCAATTTGTCCGAAAATCCAAGGCTAACACCCCCTCCAAAAACCAAGTTCTATCATTTTGGGGGGAAAAGTCTATTACCTATAAATTTGAAGTCTAATACCAACTAAAAGGGATTGGATATGAACAAGGTTAGAAATCTAAGGCTAATACTCATTTAAAATGGGGCTCTTGAAGTCAGGACCAATTTGTCCGAAAATCCAAGGCTAACACCCCCTCCAAAAACCAAGTTCAATCATTTTTGGGGGAAAAGTCTATTACCCATAAATTTGAAGTCTAATACCAACTAAAAGGTATTGTATATGAACAAGGTTATAAATCTAAGGCTAATACTCATTTACAATGGGGCTTGTGAAGTCAGGACCAATTTGTCAGAAAATCCAAGGCTAACACCCCCTCCAAAAACCAAGTTCTATCATTTTGGGGGGAAAAGTCTATTACCCATAAATTTGAAGTCTAATACCAACAAAAAGGGATTGGATATGAACAAGGTTAGAAATCTAAGGCTAATACTTATTTAAAATGGGGCTCGTCGAGTCAGGACCAATTTGTCCGAAAATCCAAGGCTAACACCCCCTCCAAAAACCAAGTTCTATCATTTTTGGGGGGGAAAAGTCTATTACCTATAAATTTGAAGTCTAATACCAACTAAAAGGGATTGGATATGAACAAGGTTAGAAATCTAAGGCTAATACTCATTTAAAATGGGGCTCTTGAAGTCAGGACCAATTTCTCCGAAAATCCAAGGCTAACACCCCCTCCAAAAACCAAGTTCAATCATTTTTGGGGGAAAAGTCTATTACCCATAAATTTGAAGTCTAATACCAACTAAAAGGTATTGGATATGAACAAGGTTATAAATCTTAGGCTAATACTCATTTAAAATGGGGCTCGTGAAGTCAAGACCAATTTGTCTGAAAATCCAAGGCTAACACCCCCTCCAAAAACCAAGTTGTATCATTTTGGGGGGAAAACTCTATTACCCATAAATTTGAAGTCTAATACCAACTAAAAGGTATTGGATATGAACAAGGTTAGAAATTTAAGGCTAATACTCATTTAAAATGGGGCTCGTGAAGTCAGGACCAATTTGTCCCAAAATCCAAGGCTAACACCCCCTCCAAAAACCAAGTTCTATCATTTTGGGGGGAAAAGTCTATTACCTATAAATTTGAAGTCTAATACCAACTAAAAGGGATTGGATATGAACAAGGTTAGAAATCTAAGGCTAATACTCATTTAAAATGGGGCTCTTGAAGTCAGGACCAATTTGTCCGAAAATCCAAGGCTAACACCCCCTCCAAAAACCAAGTTCTATCATTTTGGGGGGAAAAGTCTATTACCCATAAATTTGAAGTCTAATAGCAAAAAAAAGGGATTGGATATGAACAAGGTTAGAAATATAAGGCTAATACTCATTTAAAATGGGACTCGTGAAGTCAGGACCAATTTGTCTGAAAATCCAAGGCTAACACCCCCTCCAAAAACCAAGTTCTATCATTTTGGGGGGAAAAGTCTATTACCTATAAATTTGAAGTCTAATACCAACTAAAAGGTATTGGATATGAACAAGGTTAGAAATATAAGGCTAATACTCATTTAAAATGGGGCTCGGGAAGTCAGGACCAATTTGTCTGAAAATCCAAGGCTAACACACCCTCCAAAAACCAAGTTCTATCATTTTGGGGGGAAAAGTCTATTACCCATAAATTTGAAGTCTAATACAAATTAAAAGGTATTGGATCTGAACAAGGTTAGAAATCTAAGACTAATACTCATTTAAAATGGGGCTCGTGAAGTCAGGACCAATTTGTCCGAAAATCCAAGGCTAACACCCCCTCCAAAAACCAAGTTCTATCATTTTGGGGGGAAAAGTCTATTACCCATAAATTTGAAGTCTAATACCAACAAAAAGGGATTGGATATCAACAAGGTTAGAAATCTAAGGCTAATACTCATTTAAAATGGGGCTCGTCGAGTCAGGACCAATTTGTCCGAAAATCCAAGGCTAACACCCCTTATAAAAACCAAGTTCTATCATTTTAGGGGGAAAAGTCTATTACCTATAAATTTGAAGTCTAATACCAACGAAAAGGGCTTGGATATGAACAAGGTTAGAAATATAATGCTAATACTCATGTAAATGGGGCTCGTGGAGTCATGATCAATTTGTCCGAAAATCCAAGGCTAACACCCCCTCCAAAAACCAAGTTCTATCATTTTGGGGGGAAAAGTCTATTACCCATAAATTTTAAGTCTAATACCAACTAAAAGGGATTGGATATGAACAAGGTTAGAAATCTAAGGCTAATACTCATTTAAAATGGGGCTCTTGAAGTCAGGACCAATTTGTCCGAAAATCCAAGGCTAACACCCCCTCCAAAAACCAAGTTCTATCATTTTGCGGGGAAAAGTCTATTACCTATAAATTTGAAGTCTAATACCAACTAAAAGGGATTGGATATGAACAAGGTTAGAAATCTAAGGCTAATACTCATTTAAAATGGGGCTCTTGAAGTCGGGACCAATTTCTCCAGAAAATCCAAGGCTAACACCCCCTCCAAAAACCAAGTTCAATCATTTTTGGGGGAAAAGTCTATTACCCATAAATTTGAAGTCTAATACCAACTAAAAGGTATTGGATATGAACAAGGTTATAAATCTTAGGCTAATACTCATTTAAAATGGGGCTCGTGAAGTCAAGACCAATTTGTCTGAAAATCCAAGGCTAACACCCCCTCAAAAAACCAAGTTGTATCATTTTGGGGGGAAAAGTCTATTACCCATAAATTTGAAGTCTAATACCAACTAAAAGGTATTGGATATGAACAAGGTTAGAAATCTAAGGCTAATACTCATTTAAAATGGGGCTCGTGAAGTCAGGACCAATTTGTCTGAAAATCCAAGGCTAACACCCCCTCCAAAAACCAAGTTCTATCATTTTGGGGGGAAAAGTCTATTACCCATAAATTTGAAGTCTAATACCAATTAAAAGGTATTGTATATGAACAAGGTTAGAAATATAAGACTAATACTCATTTAAAATGGGGCTCTTGAAGTTAGGACCAATTTGTCCCAAAATCCAAGGCTAACACCCCCTCCAAAAACCAAGTTCTATCATTTTGGGGGGAAAAGTCTATTACCCATAAATTTGAAGTCTAATACCAAAAAAAAGGGATTGGATATGAACAAGGTTAGAAATATAAGGCTAATACTCATTTAAAATGGGGCTCGTCGAGTCAGGACCAATTTGTCCGAAAATCCAAGGCTAACACCCCCTCCAAAAACCAAGTTCTATCATTTTGGGGGGAAAGTCTATTACCTATAAATTTGAAGTCTAATACCAACTAAAAGGGCTTGGATATGAACAAGGTTAGAAATCTAAGGCTAATACTCATGTAAATGGGGCTCGTGGAGTCATGATCAATTTGTCCCAGAAAATCCAAGGCTAACACCCCCTCCAAAAACAAAGTTCAATCATATTTGGGGGAAAAGTATATTACCTATAAATTTGAAGTGTAATACCAACTAAAAGGTATTGGATAAGAACAAGGTTAGAAATATAAGGCTAATACTCATTTAAAATGGGGCTCGTGAAGTGATGATCAATTTGTCCGAAAATCCAAGGCTAACACCCCCTCCAAAAACCAAGTTCAATCATTTATGGGGGGAAAAGTCTATTACCCATAAATTTGAAGTCTAATACCAACTAAAAGGTATTGCATATGAACAAGGTTATAAATATAAGGCTAATACTCATTTAAAATGGGGCTCGTGAAGTCAGGACCAATTTGTCCGAAAATCCAAGGCTAACACCCCCTCCAAAAACCAAGTTCTATCATTTTGGGGGGAAAAGTCTATTACCTATAAATTTTAAGTCTAATACCAACTAAAAGGGATTGGATATGAACAAGGTTAGAAATCTAAGGCTAATACTCATGTAAATGGGGCTCGTGGAGTGATGATCAATTTGTCCGAAAATCCAAGGCTAACACCCCCTCCAAAAACAAAGTTCAATCATGTTTGGGGGAAAAGTTTATTACCCATAAGTTTGAAATATAATACCAAGTAAAAGGGCTTGGATATGAACAAGGTTAGAAATCTAAGGCTAATTCTCATGTAAATGGGGCTCGTGGAGTCATGATCAATTTGTCCGAAAATCCAAGGCTAACAACCCCTCCAAAAACAAAGTTCAATCATTTTTGGGGGAAAAGTCTATTACCCATAAATTTGAAGTCTAATACCAACTAAAAGGTATTGGATAAGAACAAGGTTAGAAATCTAAGGCTAATACTCATTTAAAATGGGGCTCGTGAAGTGATGATCAATTTGTCCGAAAATCCAAGGCTAACACCACCTCCAAAAACCAAGTTCAATCATTTATGGCGGAAAAGTCTATTCCCATAAATTTGAAGTCTAATACCAACTAAAAGGTATTGGATATGAACAAGGTTATAAATCTAAGCCTAATACTCATTTAAAATGGGGCTCGTCAAGTCAGGACCAATTTGTCTGAAAATCCAAGGCTAACACCCCCTCCAAAAACCAAGTTCAATCATGTTTGGGGGAAAAGTCTATTACCCATAAATTTGAAATCTAATACCAACTAAAAGGTATTGGATATGAACAATGTTAGAAATCTAAGGCTAATACTCATTTAAAATGGGGCTCATAAAGTCAGGACCAATTTGTCCGAAAATCCAAGGCTAACACCCCCTCCAAAAACCAAGTTCTATCATTTTGGGGGGAAAAGTCTATTACCTATAAATTTTAAGTCTAATACCAACTAAAAGGGATTGGATATGAACAAGGTTAGAAATCTAAGGCTAATACTCATGTAAATGGGGCTCGTGGAGTGATGATCAATTTGTCAGAAAATCCAAGGCTAACACCCCCTCCAAAAAACAAAGTTCAATCATGTTTGGGGGGAAAAGTTTATTACCCATAAGTTTGAAATATAATACCAAGTAAAAGGGCTTGGATATGAACAAGGTTAGAAATCTAAGGCTAATTCTCATGTAAATGGGGCTCGTGGAGTCATGATCAATTTGTCCGAAAATCCAAGGCTAACACCCCCTCCAAAAAACAAAGTTCAATCATTTTTTGGGGGGAAAAGTCTATTACCCATAAATTTGAAGTCTAATACCAACTAAAAGGTATTGGATAAGAACAAGGTTAGAAATCTAAGGCTAATACTCATTTAAAATGGGGCTCGTGAAGTGATGATCAATTTGTCCGAAAATCCAAGGCTAACACCCCCTCCAAAAACCAAGTTCAATCATTTATGGCGGAAAAGTCTATTCCCATAAATATGAAGTCTAATACCAACTAAAAGGTATTGGATATGAACAAGGTTATAAATCTAAGGCTAATACTCATTTAAAATGGGGCTCGTGAAGTCAGGACCAATTTGTCCGAAAATCCAAGGCTAACACCCCCTCCAAAAACCAAGTTCTATCATTTTGGGGGGGAAAGTCTATTACCTATAAATTTTAAGTCTAATACCAACTAAAAAGGGTTTGGATATGAACAAGGTTAAAATCTAAGGCTAATACTCATGTAAATGGGGCTCGTGGAGTGATGATCAATTTGTCCGAAAATCCAAGGCTAACACCCCCTCCAAAAACAAAGTTCAATCATGTTTGGGGGGAAAAGTTTATTACCCATAAATTTGAAATCTAATACCAAGTAAAAGGGCTTGGATATGAACAAGGTTAGAAATCTAAGGCTAATAATCATGTAAATGGGGCTCGTGGAGTCATGATCAATTTGTCCGAAATTCCAAGGCTAACACCCCCTCCAAAAACCAAGTTCAATCATTTTTGGGGGAAAAGTCTATTACCCATAAATTTGAAGTCTAATACCAACTAAAAGGTATTGGATATGAACAAGGTTAGAAATCTAAGGCTAATACTCATTCAAAATGGGGCTCGTGAAGTCGGGACCAATTTGTCCGAAAAATCCAAGGCTAACACCCCCTCCAAAAACCAAGTTCTATCATTTTGGGGGGAAAAGTCTATTACCCATAAATTTGAAGTCTAATACCAACAAAAAGGTATTGATATGAACAACGTTAGAAATCTAAGGCTAATACTCATTTAAAATGGGGCTCGTGAAGTCAGGACCAATTTGTCCGAAAATCCAAGGCTAACACCCCCTCCAAAAACCAAGTTCTATCATTTTGGGGGGAAAAGTCTATTATCTATAAATTTGACGTCTAATACCAACTAAAAGGGCTTGGATATGAACAAGGTTAGAAATCTAAGCATAATACTCATTTAAAATGGGGATCGTGAAGTCAGGACCAATTTGTCCGAAAATCCAAGGCTAACACCCCCTCCAAAAACCAAGTTCTATCATTTTAGGGGGGAAAGTCTATTACCAATAAATTTGAAGTCTAATACAACAAAAAGGGATTGGATATGAACAAGGTTAGAAATATAAGGCTAATACTCATTTAAAATGGGCCTCGTGAAGTCAGGGCCAATTTGTCCGAAAATCCAAGGCTAGCACCCCCTCCAAAAACCAAGTTCTATCATTTTGGAGGGAAAAGTCTATTACCTATAAATGTGAAGTCTAATACCAACTAAAAGGGCTTGGATATGAACAAGGTTAGAAATATAAGGCTAATACTCATGTAAATGGGGCTCGTGGAGTCAGGACCAATTTGTCCGAAAATCCAAGGCTAACACCCCCTCCAAAAACCAAGTTCTATCATTTTGGGGGGAAAAGTCTATTACCCATAAATTTGAAGTCTAATACCAACAAAAAGGGATTGGATATGAACAAGGTTAGAAATCTAAGGCTAATACTCATTTAAAATGGGGCTCGTGAAGTCAGGACCAATTTGTCCCAAAATCCAAGGCTAACACCCCCTCCAAAAACCAAGTTCAATCATTTTTGGGGGAAAAGTCTATTACCCATAAATTTGAAGTCTAATACCAAATATAAGGTATTGGATATGAACAAGGTTAGAAATCTAAGGCTAATACTCATTTAAAATGGGGCTCGTGAAGTCAGGACCAATTTGTCCGAAAATCCAAGGCTAGCACCCCCTCCAAAAACCAAGTTCTATCATTTTGGGGGGAAAAGTCTATTAGCTATAAATTTGAAGACTAATACCAACTAAAAGGGCTTGGATATGAACAAGGTTAGAAATCTAAGGCTAATACTCATGTAAATGGGGCTCGTGGAGTCAGGACCAATTTGTCCGAAAATCCAAGGCTAACATCCCCTCCAAAAACCAAGTTCTATCATTTTGGGGGGAAAAGTCTATTACCCATAAATTTGAAGTCTAATACCTACAAAAAGAGATTGGATATGAACAAGGTTAGAAATCTAAGGCTAATACTCATTTAAAATGGGGCTCGTGAAGTCAGGACCAATTTGTCCGAAAATCCAAGGCTAGCACCCCCTCAAAAAACCAATTTCTATCATTTTGGGGGGAAAAGTCTATTACCTATAAATTTGAAGTCTAATACAACAAAAAGGGATTGTATATGAACAAGGTTAGAAATATAAGGCTAATACTCATTTAAAATGGGGCTCGTCAAGTCAGGACCAATTTGTCCGAAAATCCAAGGTTAACACCCCCTCCAAAAACCAAGTTCAATCATTTTTGGGGGAAAAGTATATTACCCATAAATTTGAAGTCTAATACCAACTAAAAGGTATTGGATATGAACAAGGTTAGAAATCTAAGGCTAATACTCATTTAAAATGGGCCTCGTGAAGTCAGGACCAATTTGTCTGAAAATCCAAGGCTAACACCCCCTCCAAAAACCAAGTTCTATCATTTTGGGGGGAAAAGTCTATTACCCATAAATTTGAAGTCTAATACCAATTAAAAGGTATTGTATATGAACAAGGTTAGAAATATAAGACTAATACTCATTTAAAATGGGGCTCTTGAAGTTAGGACCAATTTGTCCCAAAATCCAAGGCTAACACCCCCTCCAAAAACCAAGTTCTATCATTTTGGGGGGAAAAGTCTATTACCCATAAATTTGAAGTCTAATACCAAAAAAAAAGGGATTGGATATGAACAAGGTTAGAAATATAAGGCTAATACTCATTTAAAATGGGGCTCGTCGAGTCAGGACCAATTTGTCCGAAAATCCAAGGCTAACACCCCCTCCAAAAACCAAGTTCTATCATTTTGGGGGGAAAGTCTATTACCTATAAATTTGAAGTCTAATACCAACTAAAAGGGCTTGGATATGAACAAGGTTAGAAATCTAAGGCTAATACTCATGTAAATGGGGCTCGTGGAGTCATGATCAATTTGTCCGAAAATCCAAGGCTAACACCCCCTCCAAAAACAAAGTTCAATCATATTTGGGGGAAAAGTATATTACCTATAAATTTGAAGTGTAATACCAACTAAAAGGTATTGGATAAGAACAAGGTTAGAAATATAAGGCTAATACTCATTTAAAATGGGGCTCGTGAAGTGATGATCAATTTGTCCGAAAATCCAAGGCTAACACCCCCTCCAAAAACCAAGTTCAATCATTTATGGGGGAAAAGTCTATTACCCATAAATTTGAAGTCTAATACCAACTAAAAGGTATTGCATATGAACAAGGTTATAAATATAAGGCTAATACTCATTTAAAATGGGGCTCGTGAAGTCAGGACCAATTTGTCCGAAAATCCAAGGCTAACACCCCCTCCAAAAACCAAGTTCTATCATTTTGGGGGGAAAAGTCTATTACCTATAAATTTTAAGTCTAATACCAACTAAAAGGGATTGGATATGAACAAGGTTAGAAATCTAAGGCTAATACTCATGTAAATGGGGCTCGTGGAGTGATGATCAATTTGTCCGAAAATCCAAGGCTAACACCCCCTCCAAAAACAAAGTTCAATCATGTTTGGGGGAAAAGTTTATTACCCATAAGTTTGAAATATAATACCAAGTAAAAGGGCTTGGATATGAACAAGGTTAGAAATCTAAGGCTAATTCTCATGTAAATGGGGGCTCGTGGAGCCATGATCAATTTGTCCGAAAATCCAAGGCTAACAACCCCTCCAAAAACAAAGTTCAATCATTTTTGGGGGAAAAGTCTATTACCCATAAATTTGAAGTCTAATACCAACTAAAAGGTATTGGATAAGAACAAGGTTAGAAATCTAAGGCTAATACTCATTTAAAATGGGGCTCGTGAAGTGATGATCAATTTGTCCGAAAATCCAAGGCTAACACCACCTCCAAAAACCAAGTTCAATCATTTATGGCGGAAAAGTCTATTCCCATAAATTTGAAGTCTAATACCAACTAAAAGGTATTGGATATGAACAAGGTTATAAATCTAAGCCTAATACTCATTTAAAATGGGGCTCGTCAAGTCAGGACCAATTTGTCTGAAAATCCAAGGCTAACACCCCCTCCAAAAACCAAGTTCAATCATGTTTGGGGGAAAAGTCTATTACCCATAAATTTGAAGTCTAATACCAACTAAAAGGTATTGGATATGAACAATGTTAGAAATCTAAGGCTAATACTCATTTAAAATGGGGCTCATAAAGTCAGGACCAATTTGTCCGAAAATCCAAGGCTAACACCCCCTCCAAAAACCAAGTTCTATCATTTTGGGGGGAAAAGTCTATTACCTATAAATTTTAAGTCTAATACCAACTAAAAGGGATTGGATATGAACAAGGTTAGAAATCTAAGGCTAATACTCATGTAAATGGGGCTCGTGGAGTGATGATCAATTTGTCCGAAAATCCAAGGCTAACACCCCCTCCAAAAACAAAGTTCAATCATGTTTGGGGGAAAAGTTTATTACCCATAAGTTTGAAATATAATACCAAGTAAAAGGGCTTGGATATGAACAAGGTTAGAAATCTAAGGCTAATTCTCATGTAAATGGGGCTCGTGGAGTCATGATCAATTTGTCCGAAAATCCAAGGCTAACACCCCCTCCAAAAACAAAGTTCAATCATTTTTGGGGGAAAAGTCTATTACCCATAAATTTGAAGTCTAATACCAACTAAAAGGTATTGGATAAGAACAAGGTTAGAAATCTAAGGCTAATACTCATTTAAAATGGGGCTCGTGAAGTGATGATCAATTTGTCCGAAAATCCAAGGCTAACACCCCCTCCAAAAACCAAGTTCAATCATTTATGGCGGAAAAGTCTATTCCCATAAATTTGAAGTCTAATACCAACTAAAAGGTATTGGATATGAACAAGGTTATAAATCTAAGGCTAATACTCATTTAAAATGGGGCTCGTGAAGTCAGGACCAATTTGTCCGAAAATCCAAGGCTAACACCCCCTCCAAAAACCAAGTTCTATCATTTTGGGGGGGAAAGTCTATTACCTATAAATTTTAAGTCTAATACCAACTAAAAAGGGTTTGGATATGAACAAGGTTAAAATCTAAGGCTAATACTCATGTAAATGGGGCTCGTGGAGTGATGATCAATTTGTCCGAAAATCCAAGGCTAACACCCCCTCCAAAAACAAAGTTCAATCATGTTTGGGGGAAAAGTTTATTACCCATAAATTTGAAATCTAATACCAAGTAAAAGGGCTTGGATATGAACAAGGTTAGAAATCTAAGGCTAATAATCATGTAAATGGGGCTCGTGGAGTCATGATCAATTTGTCCGAAATTCCAAGGCTAACACCCCCTCCAAAAACCAAGTTCAATCATTTTTGGGGGAAAAGTCTATTACCCATAAATTTGAAGTCTAATACCAACTAAAAGGTATTGGATATGAACAAGGTTAGAAATCTAAGGCTAATACTCATTCAAAATGGGGCTCGTGAAGTCAGGACCAATTTGTCTGAAAATCCAAGGCTAACACCCCCTCCAAAAACCAAGTTCTATCATTTTGGGGGGAAAAGTCTATTACCCATAAATTTGAAGTCTAATACCAACAAAAAGGTATTTATATGAACAACGTTAGAAATCTAAGGCTAATACTCATTTAAAATGGGGCTCGTGAAGTCAGGACCAATTTGTCCGAAAATCCAAGGCTAACACCCCCTCCAAAAACCAAGTTCTATCATTTTGGGGGGAAAAGTCTATTATCTATAAATTTGACGTCTAATACCAACTAAAAGGGCTTGGATATGAACAAGGTTAGAAATCTAAGGATAATACTCATTTAAAATGGGGATCGTGAAGTCAGGACCAATTTGTCCGAAAATCCAAGGCTAACACCCCCTCCAAAAACCAAGTTCTATCATTTTAGGGGGGAAAGTCTATTACCAATAAATTTGAAGTCTAATACAACAAAAAGGGATTGGATATGAACAAGGTTAGAAATATAAGGCTAATACTCATTTAAAATGGGCCTCGTGAAGTCAGGGCCAATTTGTCCGAAAATCCAAGGCTAGCACCCCCTCCAAAAACCAAGTTCTATCATTTTGGAGGGAAAAGTCTATTACCTATAAATGTGAAGTCTAATACCAACTAAAAGGGCTTGGATATGAACAAGGTTAGAAATATAAGGCTAATACTCATTTAAAATGGGCCTCGTGAAGTCAGGGCCAATTTGTCCGAAAATCCAAGGCTAGCACCCCCTCCAAAAACCAAGTTCTATCATTTTGGAGGGAAAAGTCTATTACCTATAAATGTAAAGTCTAATACCAACTAAAAGGGCTTGGATATGAACAAGGTTAGAAATATAAGGCTAATACTCATGTAAATGGGCCTCGTGAAGTCAGGGCCAATTTGTCCGAAAATCCAAGGCTAGCACCCCTTCCAAAAACCAAGTTCTATCATTTTGGAGGGAAAAGTCTATTACCTATAAATGTGAAGTCTAATACCAACTAAAAGGGCTTGGATATGAACAAGGTTAGAAATATAAGGCTAATACTCATGTAAATGGGGCTCGTGAAGTCAGGACCAATTTGTCCGAAAATCCAAGGCTAACACCCCCTCCAAAAACCAAGTTCAATCATTTTTGGGGGAAAAGTCTATTACCCATAAATTTGAAGTCTAATACCAAATATAAGGTATTGGATATGAACAAGGTTAGAAATCTAAGGCTAATACTCATTTAAAATGGGGCTCGTGAAGTCAGGACCAATTTGTCCGAAAATCCAAGGCTAGCACCCCCTCCAAAAACCAAGTTCTATCATTTTGGGGGGAAAAGTCTATTAGCTATAAATTTGAAGTCTAATACCAACTAAAAGGGCTTGGATATGAACAAGGTTAGAAATCTAAGGCTAATACTCATGTAAATGGGGCTCGTGGAGTCAGGACCAATTTGTCCGAAAATCCAAGGCTAACATCCCCTCCAAAAACCAAGTTCTATCATTTTGGGGGGAAAAGTCTATTACCCATAAATTTGAAGTCTAATACCTACAAAAAGAGATTGGATATGAACAAGGTTAGAAATCTAAGGCTAATACTCATTTAAAATGGGGCTCGTGAAGTCAGGACCAATTTGTCCGAAAATCCAAGGCTAGCACCCCCTCAAAAAACCAAGTTCTATCATTTTGGGGGGAAAAGTCTATTACCTATAAATTTGAAGTCTAATACAACAAAAAGGGATTGTATATGAACAAGGTTAGAAATATAAGGCTAATACTCATTTAAAATGGGGCTCGTCAAGTCAGGACCAATTTGTCCGAAAATCCAAGGTTAACACCCCCTCCAAAAACCAAGTTCAATCATTTTTGGGGGAAAAGTATATTACCCATAAATTTGAAGTCTAATACCAACTAAAAGGTATTAGATATGAACAAGGTTAGAAATCTAAGGCTAATACTCATTTAAAATGGGCCTCGTGAAGTCAGGACCAATTTGTCCGAAAATCCAAGGCTAGCACCCCCTCCAAAAACCAAGTTCTATCATTTTGGAGGGAAAAGTCTATTACCTATAAATTTGAAGTCTAATACCAACTAAAAGGGCTTGGATATGAACAAGGTTAGAAATCTAAGGCTAATACTCATGTAAATGGGGCTCGTGGAGTCAGGACCAATTTGTCCGAAAATCCAAGGCTAACACCCCCTCCAAAAACCAAGTTCTATCATTTTAGGGGGAAAAGTCTATTACCCATAAATTTGAAGTCTAATACCAACAAAAAGGGATTGGATATGAACAAGGTTAGAAATATAAGGCTAATACTCATTTAAAATGGGGCTCGTGAAGTCAGGACCAATTTGTCCGAAAATCCAAGGCTAGCACCCCCTCCAAAAACCAAGTTCTATCATTTTGGGGGGAAAAGTCTATTACCCATAAATTTGAAGTCTAATACCAACTAAAAGGTATTGGATATGAACAAGGTTAGAAATCTAAGGCTAATACTCATTTAAAATGGGGCTCGTGAAGTCAGGACCAATTTGTCCGAAAATCCAAGGCTTACACCCCCTCCAAAAACCAAGTTCTATCATTTTGGGGGGAAAAGTCTATTACCCATAAATTTGAAGTCTAATACCAACAAAAAGGGATTGGATATGAACAAGGTTAGAAATATAAGGCTAATACTCATTTAAAATGGGGCTCGTCGAGTCAGGACCAATTTGTCCGAAAATCCAAGGATAACACCCCCTCCAAAAACCAAGTTCTATCATTTTGGGGGGTAAAGTCTATTACCGATAAATTTGAAGTCTAATACCAACTAAAAGGGCTTGGATATGAACAAGGTTAGAAATCTAAGGCTAATACTCATGTAATTGGGGCTCGTGAAGTCAGGACCAATTTGTCCGAAAATCCAAGGCTAACACCCCCTCCAAAAACCAAGTTCAATCATTTTTGGGGGAAAAGTATATTACCCATAAATTTGAAGTCTAATACCAACTAAAAGGTATTGGATATGAACAAGGTTAGAAATCTAAGGCTAATACTCATTTAAAATGGGGCTCGTCAAGTCAGGACCAATTTGTCTGAAAATCCAAGGCTAACACCCCCTCCAAAAACCAAGTTCAATCATGTTTGGGGGAAAAGTCTATTACCCATAAATTTGAAGTCTAATACCAACTAAAAGGTATTGGATATGAACAAGGTTAGAAATCTAAGGCTAATACTCATTTAAAATAGGGCTCGTGAAGTCAGGACCAATTTGTCTCCGAAAATCCAAGGCTTACACCCCCTCCAAAAACCAAGTTCTCTCATTTTTGGGGGAAAAGTCTATTACCCATAAATTTGAAGTCTAAATACCAACTAAAAGGTATTGGATATGAACAAGGTTAGAAATCTAAGGCTAATACTCATTTAAAATGGGGCTCGTGAAGTCAGGACCAATTTGTCTGAAAATCCAAGGCTAACACCCCCTCCAAAAACCAAGTTCAATCATTTTTGGGGGAAAAGTCTATTACCCATAAATTTGAAGTCTAATACCAACTAAAAGGTATTGGATATGAACAAGGTTAGAAATCTAAGGCTAATACTCATTTAAAATGGGGCTCGTCAAGTCAGGACCAATTTGTCCGAAAATCCAAGGCTAACACCCCCTCCAAAAACCAAGTTCAATCATGTTTGGGGGAAAAGTCTATTACCCATAAATTTGAAGTCTAATACCAACTAAAAGGTATTGGATATGAACAAGGTTAGAAATATAAGGCTAATACTCATTTAAAATAGGGCTCGTGAAGTCAGGACCAATTTGTCCGAAAATCCAAGGCTTACACCCCCTCTAAAAACCAAGTTCTATCATTTTTGGGGGAAAAGTCTATTACCCATAAATTTGAAGTCTAAATACCAACAAAAAGGAATTGGATATGAACAAGGTTAGAAATCTGAGGCTAATACTCATTTAAAATGGGGCTCGTGAAGTCAGGACCAATTTGTCCGAAAATCCAAGGCTAGCACCCCCTCCAAAAACCAAGTTCTATCATTTTGGGGGGAAAAGTCTATTACCTATAAATTTGAAGTCTAATACCAACTAAAAGGGCTTGGATATGAATAAGGTTAGAAATCTAAGGCTAATACTCATGTAAATGGGGCTCGTGGAGTCAGGACCAATTTGTCCGAAAATCCAAGGCTAACACCCCCTCCAAAAACCAAGTTCTATCATTTTGGGGGGAAAAGTCTATTACCCATAAATTTGAAGTCTAATACCAACAAAAAGAGATTGGATATGAAATAGGTTAGAAATCTAAGGCTAATACTCATTTAAAATGGGGCTCGTGAAGTCAGGACCAATTTGTCCGAAAATCCAAGGCTAGCACACCCTCAAAAAACCAAGTTCTATCATTTTGGGGGGAAAAGTCTATTATCTATAAATTTGAAGTCTAATACCAACTAAAAGGGCTTGGATATGAACAAGGTTAGAAATCTAAGGCTAATACTCATGTAAATGGGGCTCGTGGAGTCAGAACCAATTTGTCTGAAAATCCAAGGCTAACACCCCCTCCAAAAACCAAGTTCAATCATGTTTGGGGGAAAAGTCTATTACCCATAAATTTGAAGTCTAATACCAACTAAAAGGTATTGGATATGAACAATGTTAGAAATATAAGTCTAATACTCATTTAAAATGGGGCTCGTGAAGTCAGGACCAATTTGTCCGAAAATCCAAGGCTAACACCCCCTCCAAAAACCAAGTTCTATCATTTTGGGGGGAAAAGTCTATTATCTATAAATTTGAAGTCTAATACCAACTAAAAGGGCTTGGATATGAACAAGGTTAGAAATCTAAGACTAATACTCATTTAAAATGGGGATCGTGAAGTCAGGACCAATTTGTCCGAAAATCCAAGGCTAACACCCTCTCCAAAAACCAAGTTCTATCATTTTGGGGGGGAAAGTCTATTACTAATAAATTTGAAGTCTAACACAACAAAAAGGAATTGGATATGAACAAGGTTAGAAATCTGAGGCTAATACTCATTTAAAATGGGGCTCGTGAAGTCAGGACCAATTTGTCCGAAAATCCAAGGCTAGCACCCCCTCCAAAAACCAAGTTCTATCATTTTGGGGGGAAAAGTCTATTACCTATAAATTTGAAGTCTAATACCAACTAAAAGGGCTTGGATATGAACAAGGTTAGAAATCTAAGGCTAATACTCATGTAAATGGGGCTCGTGGAGTCAGGACCAATTTGTCCGAAAATCCAAGGCTAACACCCCCTCCAAAAACCAAGTTCTATCATTTTGGGGGGAAATGTCTATTACCCATAAATTTGAAGTCTAATACCAACAAAAAGAGATTGGATATGAAATAGGTTAGAAATCTAAGGCTAATACTCATTTAAAATGGGGCTCGTGAAGTCAGGACCAATTTGTCCGAAAATCCAAGGCTAGCACCCCCTCAAAAAACCAAGTTCTATCATTTTGGGGGGAAAAGTCTATTACCTATAAATTTGAAGTCTAATACCAACTAAAAGGGCTTGGATATGAACAAGGTTAGAAATCTAAGGCTAATACTCATGTAAATGGGGCTCGTGGAGTCAGAACCAATTTGTCTGAAAATCCAAGGCTAACACCCCCTCCAAAAACCAAGTTCAATCATGTTTGGGGGAAAAGTCTATTACCCATAAATTTGAAGTCTAATACCAACTAAAAGGTATTGGATATGAACAATGTTAGAAATCTAAGTCTAATACTCATTTAAAATGGGGCTCGTGAAGTCAGGACCAATTTGTCCGAAAATCCAAGGCTAACACCCCCTCCAAAAACCAAGTTTTATCATTTTGGGGGGAAAAGTCTATTATCTATAAATTTGAAGTCTAATACCAACTAAAAGGGCTTGGATATGAACAAGGTTAAAAATCTAAGACTAATACTCATTTAAAATGGGGATCGTGAAGTCAGGACCAATTTGTCCGAAAATCCAAGGCTAACACCCCCTCCAAAAACCAAGTTCAATCATTTTTGGGGGAAAAGTCTATTACCCATAAATTTGAAGTCTAATACCAAATATATGGTATTGGATATGAACAAGGTTAGAAATCTAAGGCTAATACTCATTTAAAATGGGGCTCGTGAAGTCAGGACCAATTTGTCCGAAAATCCAAGGCTAGCACCCCCTCCAAAAACCAAGTTCTATCATTTTGGGGGGAAAAGTCTATTAGCTATAAATTTGAAGTCTAATACAACCTAAAAGGGCTTGGATATGAACAAGGTTAGAAATCTAAGGCTAATACTCATGTAAATGGGGCTCGTGGAGTCAGGACCAATTTGTCCGAAAATCCAAGGCTAACATCCCCTCCAAAAACCAAGTTCTATCATTTTGGGGGGAAAAGTCTATTACCCATAAATTTGAAGTCTAAGACCTACAAAAAGAGATTGGATATGAACAAGGTTAGAAATCTAAGGCTAATACTCATTTAAAATGGGGCTCGTGAAGTCAGGACCAATTTGTCCGAAAATCCAAGGCTAGCACCCCCTCAAAAAACCAAGTTCTATCATTTTGGGGGGAAAAGTCTATTACCTATAAATTTGAAGTCTAATACCAACTAAAAGGGCTTGGATATGAATAAGGTTAGAAATCTAAGGCTAATACTCATGTAAATGGGGCTCGTGGAGTCAGAACCAATTTGTCCGAAAATCCAAGGCTAACACCCCCTCCAAAAACCAAGTTCTATCATTTTGGGGGGAAAAGTCTATTACCTATAAATTTGAAGTCTAATACCAACTAAAAGGGCTTGGATATGAACAAGGTTAGAAATATAAGGCTAATACTCATGTAAATGGGGCTCGTGGAGTCAGAACCAATTTGTCCGAAAATCCAAGGCTAACACCCCCTCCAAAAACCAAGTTCTATCATTTTGGGGGGAAAAGTCTATTACCTATAAAGTTGAAGTCTAATACCAACTAAAAGGGCTTGGATATGAACAAGGTTAGAAATCTAAGGCTAATACTCATGTAAATGGGGCTCGTGGAGTCATGATCAATTTTTCAGAAAATCCAAGGCTAACACCCCCTCCAAAAACCAAGTTCTATCATTTTAGGGGGAAAAGTCTATTACCCATAAATTTGAAGTCTAATACCAAAAAAAAGGGATTGGATATGAAAAAGGTTAGAAATATAAGGCTAATACTCATTTAAAATGGGGCTCGTGAAGTCAGGACCAATTTGTCCGAAAATCCAAGGCTAACACCCCCTCCAAAAACCAAGTTCTATCATTTTGGGGGGAAAAGTCTATTACCCATAAATTTGAAGTCTAATACCAACAAAAAGGTATTGGATATGAACAAGGTTAGAAATCTAAGGCTAATACTCAATTAAAATGGGGTCGTTAAGTCAGGACCAATTTGTCCGAAAATCCAAGGCTAACACCCCCTCCAAAAACCAAGTTCTATCATTTTGGGGGGAAAAGTCTATTACCTATAAATTTCAAGTCTAATACCAACTAAAAGGGCTTGGATATGAACAAGGTTAGAAATATAAGGCTAATACTCATGTAAATGGGGCTCGTGGAGTCATGATTAATTTGTCCGAAAATCCAAGGCTAACACCCCCTCTAAAAACGAAGTTCTATCATTTTGGGGCGAAAAGTCTATTACCTATAAATTTGAAGTCTAATACATACTAAAAGGGATTGGATATGAACAAGGTTAGAAATCTAAGGCTAATACTTATTTAAAATGGTGCTCGTGAAGTCTTGACCAATTTGTCCGAAAATCCAAGGCTAACATCCCCTACAAAAACCAAGTTCAATCATTTTTGGGGGAAAAGTCTATTACCCATAAATTTGAAGTCTAATACCAACTAAAAGGTATTGGATATGAACAAGGTTAGAAATCTAAGGATAATACTCATTTAAAATGGGGCTCGTGAAGTCAGGACCAATTTGTCCGAAAATCCAAGGCTAACACCCCCTCGAAAAACCAAGTTCTATCATTTTGGGAGGAAAAGTCTATTACCCATAAATTTGAAGTTTAATACCAAAAAAAAGGGATTGGATATGAACAAGGTTAGAAATCTAAGGCTAATACTCATTTAAAATGGGGCTCGTCGAGTCAGGACCAATTTGTCCGAAAATCCAAGGCTAACACCCCCTCCAAAAACCAAGTTCAATCATGTTTGGGGGGAAAGTCTATTACCCATAAATTTGAAGTCTAATACCAACTACAAGGTATTGGATATGAACAAGGTTAGAAATCTAAGGCTAATACTCATTTAAAATGGGGCTCGTGAAGTCAGGACCAATTTGTCCGAAAATCCAAGGCTAACACCCCCTCCAAAAACCAAGTTCTATCATTTTGGGGGGAAAAGTCTATTACCCATAAATTTGAATTCTAATACCAACTAAAAGGGATTGGATATGAAAAAGGTTATAAATCTAAGGCTAATACTCATTTAAAATGGGGCTCTTGAAGTCAGGACCAATTTGTCCGAAAATCCAAGGCTAACACCCCCTCCAAAAACCAAGTTCAATCATTTTGGGGGGAAAAGTCTATTACCCATAAATTTGAAGTCTAATACAATCTAAAAGGTATTGGATATGAACAAGGTTAGAAATCTAACGCTAATACTCATTTAAAATGGGGCTCGTGAAATCAGGACCAATTTGTCTGAATATCCAAGGCTAACACCCCCTCCAAAAACCAAGTTCTATCATTTTGGGGGGAAAAGTCTATTACCCATAAATTTGAAGTCTAATACCAACTAAAAGGTATTGGATATGAACAAGGTTAGAAATCTAAGGCTAATACTCATTTAAAATGGGGCTTGTGAAGTCAGGACCAATTTGTCCCAAAATCCAAGTCTAACACCCCCTCCAAAAACCAAGTTCTATCATTTTGGGGGGAAAAGTCTATTACCCATAAATTTGAAGTCTAATACCAACTAAAAGGGATTGGATATGAAAAAGGTTAGAAATCTAAGGCTAATACTCATTTAAAATGGGGCTCTTGAAGTCAGGACCAATTTGTCCGAAAATCCAAGGCTAACACCCCCTCCAAAAACCAAGTTCAATCATTTTGGGGGGAAAAGTCTATTACCCATAAATTTGAAGTCTAATACCAACTAAAAGGTATTGGATATGAACAAGGTTAGAAATCTAAGGCTAATACTCATTTAAAATGGGGCTCTTGAAGTCAGGACCAATTTGTCCGAAAATCCAAGGCTAACACCCCCTCCAAAAACCAAGTTCAATCATTTTTGGGGGAAAAGTCTATTACCCATAAATTTGAAGTCTAATACCAACTAAAAGGTATTGGATATGAACAAGGTTAGAAATCTAAGGCTAATACTCATTTAAAATGGGGCTCGTGAAATCAGGACCAATTTGTCCGAAAATCCAAGGCTAACACCCCCTCCAAAAACCAAGTTCTATCATTTTTGGGGGAAAAGTCTATTACCCATAAATTTGAAGTCTAATACCAAAAAAAAGGGATTGGATATGAACAAGGTTAGAAATATAAGGCTAATACTCATTTAAAATGGGGCTCGTCGAGTCAGGACCAATTTGTCCGAAAATCCAAGGCTAACACCCCCTCCAAAAACCAAGTTCTATCATTTTGGGGGGAAAGTCTATTACCTATAAATTTGAAGTCTAATACCAACTAAAAGGGCTTGGATATGAACAAGGTTAGAAATCTAAGGCTAATACTCATGTAAATGGGGCTCGTGGAGTCATGATCAATTTGTCCGAAAATCCAAGACTATCACCCCCTCCAAAAACCAAGTTCTATCATTTTGGGGGGAAAAGTCTATTACCCATAAATTTGAAGTCTAATACCAACTAAAAGGGATTGGATATGAACAAGGTTAGAAATCTAAGGCTAATACTCATTTAAAATGGGGCTCTTGAAGTCAGGACCAATTTGTCTGAAAATCCAAGGCTAACACCCCCTCCAAAAACCAAGTTCTATCATTTTTGGGGGAAAAGTCTATTACCCATAAATTTGAAGTCTAATAGCAACTAAAAGGTATTGGATATGAACAAGGTTAGAAATCTAAGCCTAATACTCATTTAAAATGGGGCTCGTCAAGTCAGGACCAATTTGTCTGAAAATCCAAGGCTAACACCCCCTCCAAAAACCAAGTTCTATCATTTTGGGGGGAAAAGTCTATTACCTATAAATTTGAAGTCTAATACCAACTAAAAGGGCTTGGATATGAACAAGGTTAGAAATCTAAGGCTAATACTCATGTAAATGGGGCTCGTGGAGTCATGATCAATTTGTCCGAAAATCCAAGGCTAACACTCCCTCCAAAAACCAAGTTCTATCATTTTGGGGGGAAAAGTCTATTACCCATAAATTTGAAGTCTAATACCAACTAAAAGGGATTGGATATGAACAAGGTTAGAAATCTAAGGCTAATACTCATTTAAAATGGGGCTCTTGAAGTCAGGACCAATTTGTCCGAAAATCCAAGGCTAACACCCCCTCCAAAAACCAAGTTCAATCATTTTTGGGGGAAAAGTCTAATACCAACTAAAAGGTATTGGATATGAACAAGGTTAGAAATCAAAGGCTAATACTCATTTAAAATGGGGCTCGTGAAGTCAGGACCAATTTGTCTGAAAATCCAAGGCTAACACCCCCTCCAAAAACCAAGTTCTATCATTTTGGGGGGAAAAGTCTATTACCCATAAATTTGAAGTCTAATACCAATTAAAAGGTATTGGATATGAACAAGGTTAGAAATATAAGACTAATACTCATTTAAAATGGGGCTCTTGAAGTTAGGACCAATTTGTCCCAAAATCCAAGGCTAACACCCCCTCCAAAAACCAAGTTCTATCATTTTGGGGGGAAAAGTCTATTACCCATAAATTTGAAGTCTAATACCAAAAAAAAGGGATTGGATATGAACAAGGTTAGAAATATAAGGCTAATACTCATTTAAAATGGGGCTCGTCGAGTCAGGACCAATTTGTCCGAAAATCCAAGGCTAACACCCCCTCCAAAAACCAAGTTCTATCATTTTTGGGGGGAAAGTCTATTACCTATAAATTTGAAGTCTAATACCAACTAAAAGGGCTTGGATATGAACAAGGTTAGAAATCTAAGGCTAATACTCATGTAAATGGGGCTCGTGGAGTCATGATCAATTTGTCCGAAAATCCAAGGCTAACACCCCCTCCAAAAACAAAGTTCAATCATATTTGGGGGAAAAGTATATTACCTATAAATTTGAAGTGTAATACCAACTAAAAGGTATTGGATAAGAACAAGGTTAGAAATATAAGGCTAATACTCATTTAAAATGGGGCTCGTGAAGTGATGATCAATTTGTCCGAAAATCCAAGGCTAACACCCCCTCCAAAAACCAAGTTCAATCATTTATGGGGGAAAAGTCTATTACCCATAAATTTGAAGTCTAATACCAACTACAAGGTATTGGATATGAACAAGGTTATAAATCTAAGGCTAATACTCATTTAAAATGGGGCTCGTGAAGTCAGGACCAATTTGTCCGAAAATCCAAGGCTAACACCCCCTCCAAAAACCAAGTTCTATCATTTTGGGGGGGAAAGTCTATTACCTATAAATTTTAAGTCTAATACCAACTAAAAAGGGTTTGGATATGAACAAGGTTAAAATCTAAGGCTAATACTCATGTAAATGGGGCTCGTGGAGTGATGATCAATTTGTCCGAAAATCCAAGGCTAACACCCCCTCCAAAAACAAAGTTCAATCATGTTTGGGGGAAAAGTTTATTACCCATAAATTTGAAATCTAATACCAAGTAAAAGGGCTTGGATATGAACAAGGTTAGAAATCTAAGGCTAATAATCATGTAAATGGGGCTCGTGGAGTCATGATCAATTTGTCCGAAATTCCAAGGCTAACACCCCCTCCAAAAACCAAGTTCAATCATTTTTGGGGGAAAAGTCTATTACCCATAAATTTGAAGTCTAATACCAACTAAAAGGTATTGGATATGAACAAGGTTAGAAATCTAAGGCTAATACTCATTCAAAATGGGGCTCGTGAAGTCAGGACCAATTTGTCTGAAAATCCAAGGCTAACACCCCCTCCAAAAACCAAGTTCTATCATTTTGGGGGGAAAAGTCTATTACCCATAAATTTGAAGTCTAATACCAGCAAAAAGGTATTGATATGAACAACGTTAGAAATCTAAGGCTAATACTCATTTAAAATGGGGCTCGTGAAGTCAAGACCAATTTGTCCGAAAATCCAAGGCTAACACCCCCTCCAAAAACCAAGTTCTATCATTTTGGGGGGAAAAGTCTATTATCTATAAATTTGAAGTCTAATACCAACTAAAAAGGCTTGGATATGAACAAGGTTAGAAATCTAAGGATAATACTCATTTAAAATGGGGATCGTGAAGTCAGGACCAATTTGTCCGAAAATCCAAGGCTAACACCCCCTCCAAAAACCAAGTTCTATCATTTTGGGGGGGAAAGTCTATTACCAATAAATTTGAAATCTAATACAACAAAAAGGGATTGGATATGAACAAGGTTAGAAATATAAGGCTAATACTCATTTAAAATGGGGCTCGTGAAGTCAGGACAAATATGTCCGAAAATCCAAGGCTAACACCCCCTCCAAAAACCAAGTTCTATCATTTTGGGGGGGAAAGTCTATTACCGATAAATTTGAAGTCTAATACCAACTAAAAGAGATTGGATATGAAAAAGGTTAGAAATCTAAGGCTAATACTCATGTAATTGGGGCTCGTGCAGTCAGGACCAATTTGTCCGAAAATCCAAGGCTAACACCCCCTCCAAAAACCAAGTTCAATCATTTTGGGGGGAAAGTCTATTACCCATAAATATGAAGTCTAATACCAAATATAAGGTATTGGATATGAACAAGGTTAGAAAACTAAGGCTAATACTCATTTAAAATGGGGCTCGTCAAGTCAGGACCAATTTGTCTGAAAATCCAAGCCTAACACCCTCTCCAAAAACCAAGTTCAATCATGTTTGGGGGAAAAGTCTATTACCCATAAATTTGAAGTCTAATACCAACTAAAAGGTATTGGATATGAACAATGTTAGAAATCTAAGGCTAATACTCATTTAAAATTAGGCTCGTGAAGTCAGGACCAATTTGTCCGAAAATCCAAGGCTAACACCCCCTCCAAAAACCAAGTTCTATCATTTTGGGGGGAAAATCTATTACCCATAAATATGAAGTCTAATACCAACTAAAAGGGATTGGATATGAAAAAGGTTATAAATCTAAGGTTAATACTCATTTAAAATGGGGCTCGTGACGTCAGGACCAATTTGTCCGAAAATCCAAGGCTAGCACCCCCTCCAAAAACCAAGTTCTATCATTTTGGGGGGAAAAGTCTATTACCTATAAATTTGAAGTCTAATACCAACTAAAAGGGCTTGGATATGAACAAGGTTAGAAATCTAAGGCTAATACTCATTTAAAATGGGGCTCGTCGAGTCAGGACCAATTTATCTGAAAATCCAAGGCTAACACCCCTCCAAAAACCAAGTTCTATCCATTTTGGGGGGAAAAGTCTATTACCCATAAATTTGAAGTCTAATACCAACTAAAAGGGATTGGATATGAACAAGGTTAGAAATCTAAGGCTAATACTCATTTAAAATGGGGCTCGTGAAGTCGGGACCAATTTGTCCCAGAAAATCCAAGGCTAACACCCCCTCCAAAAACCAAGTTCAATCATTTTTGGGGGAAAAGTCTATTACCCATAAATTTGAAGTCTAATACCAAATATAAGGTATTGGATATGAACAAGGTTAGAAATCTAAGGCTAATACTCATTTAAAATGGGGCTCGTCAAGTCAGGACCAATTTGTCTGAAAATCCAAGGCTAACACCCCCTCCAAAAACCAAGTTCAATCATTTTTGGGGGAAAAGTCTATTACCCATAAATTTGAAGTCTAATACCAAATATAAGGTATTGGATATGAACAAGGTTAGAAATCTAAGGCTAATACTCTTTTAAAATGGGGCTCGTCAAGTCAGGACCAATTTGTCTGAAAATCCAAGGCTAACACCCTCTCCAAAAACCAAGTTCAATCATGTTTGGGGGAAAAGTCTATTACCCATAAATTTGAAGTCTAATACCAACTAAAAGGTATTGGATATGAACAACGTTAGAAATCTAAGGCTAATACTCATTTAAAATGGGGCTCGTGAAGTCAGGACCAATTTGTCCGAAAATCCAAGGCTAAACCCCCTCCAAAAACCAAGTTCTATCATTTTGGGGGGAAAAGTCTATTACCCATAAATTTTAAGTGTAATACCAACTAAAAGGGATTGGATATGAACAAGGTTAGAAATCTAAGGCTAATACTCATTTAAAATGGGGCTCTTGAAGTCAGGACCAATTTGTCCGAAAATCCAAGGCTAACACCCCCTCCAAAAACCAAGTTCTATCATTTTGGGGGGAAAATCTCTTACCCATAAATTTGAAGTCTAATACCAACTAAAAGGGATTGGATATGAAAAAGGTTAGAAATCTAAGGTTAATACTCATTTAAAATGGGGCTCGTGAAGGCAGGACCAATTTGTCCGAAAATCCAAGGCTAACACCCCCTCCAAAAACCAAGTTCAATCATTTTTGGGGGAAAAGTCTATTACCCATAAATTTGAAGTCTAATACCAAATATAAGGTATTGGATATGAACAAGGTTAGAAATCTAAGGCTAATACTCATTTAAAATGGGGCTCGTCAAGTCAGGACCAATTTGTCTGAAAATCCAAGGCTAACACCCCCTCCAAAACCCAAGTTCAATCATGTTTGGGGGAAAAGTCTATTACCCATAAATTTGAAGTCTAATACCAACTAAAAGGTATTGGATATGAACAACGTTAGAAATATAAGGCTAATACTCATTTAAAATGGGGCTCGTGAAGTCAGGACCAATATGTCCGAAAATCCAAGGCTAACACCCCCTCCAAAAACCAAGTTCTATCATTTTGGGGGGAAAATCTATTACCCATAAATTTGAAGTCTAATACCAACTAAAAGGGATTGGATATGAAAAAGGTTAGAAATCTAAGGTTAATACTCATTTAAAATGGGGCTCGTGAAGTCGGGGACCAATTTGTCCAGAAAATCCAAGGCTAACACCCCCTCCAAAAACCAAGTTCAATCATTTTTGGGGGAAAAGTCTATTACCCATAAATTTGAAGTCTAATACCAAATATAAGGTATTGGATATGAACAAGGTTAGAAATCTAAGGCTAATACTCTTTTAAAATGGGGGCTCGTCAAGTCGGGACCAATTTGTCTCGAAAATCCAAGGCTAACACCCCTCCAAAAACCAAGTACTATCATTTTTGGGGGGGAAAAGTCTATTACCCATAAATTTGAAGTCTAATACCAACAAAAAGGGATTGGATATGAACAAGGTTAGAAATCTAAGGCTAATACTCATTTAAAATGGGGCTCGTGAAGTCGGGGACCAATTTGTCCGAAAATCCAAGGCTAACACCCCCTCCAAAAACCAAGTTCTATCATTTTGGGGGAAAAGTCTATTACCCATAAATTTGAAGTCTAATACCAACAAAAAGGGATTGGATATGAACAAGGTTAGAAATCTAAGGCTAATACTCATTTAAAATGGGGCTCTTGAAGTCAGGACCAATTTGTCCGAAAATCCAAGGCTAACACCCCCTCCAAAAACCAAGTTCAATCATTTTTGGGGGAAAAGTCTATTACCCATAAATTCGAAGTCTAATACCAAATATAAGGTATTGGATATGAACAAGGTTAGAAATCTAAGGCTAATACTCATTTAAAATGGGGCTCGTCAAGTCAGGACCAATTTGTCTGAAAATCCAAGGCTAACACCCCCTCCAAAAACCAAGTTCAATCATGTTTGGGGGAAAAGTCTATTACCCATAAATTTGAAGTCTAATACCAACTAAAAGGTATTGGATATGAACAACGTTAGAAATCTAAGGCTAATACTCATTTAAAATGGGGCTCGTGAAGTCAGGACCAATATGTCCGAAAATCCAAGGCTAACACCCCCTCCAAAAACCAAGTTCTATCATTTTGGGGGGAAAATCTATTACCCATAAATTTGAAGTCTAATACCAACTAAAAGGGATTGGATATGAAAAAGGTTAGAAATCTAAGGTTAATACTCATTTAAAATGGGGCTCGTGAAGTCAGGACCAATTTGTCCGAAAATCCAAGGCTAACACCCCCTCCAAAAACCAAGTTCAATCATTTTTGGGGGAAAAGTCTATTACCCATAAATTTGAAGTCTAATACCAAATATAAGGTATTGGATATGAACAAGGTTAGAAATCTAAGGCTAATACTCATTTAAAATGGGGCTCGTCAAGTCAGGACCAATTTGTCTGAAAATCCAAGGCTAACACCCCCTCCAAAAACCAAGTTCAATCATTTTTGGGGGAAAAGTCTATTACCCATAAATTTGAAGTCTAATACCAAATATAAGGTATTGGATATGAACAAGGTTAGAAATCTAAGGCCAATACTCTTTTAAAATGGGGCTCGTCAAGTCAGGACCAATTTGTCTGAAAATCCAAGGCTAACACCCTCTCCAAAAACCAAGTTCAATCATGTTTGGGGGAAAAGTCTATTACCCATAAATTTGAAGTCTAATACCAACTAAAAGGTATTGGATATGAACAAGGTTAGAAATCTAAGGCTAATACTCTTTTAAAATGGGGCTCGTCAAGTCGGGGACCAATTTGTCCGAAAATCCAAGGCTAACACCCTCTCCAAAAACCAAGTTCAATCATGTTTGGGGGGAAAAGTCTATTACCCATAAATTTGAAGTCTAATACCAACTAAAAGGTATTGGATATGAACAACGTTAGAAATCTAAGGCTAATACTCATTTAAAATGGGGCTCGTGAAGTCAGGACCAATTTGTCCGAAAATCCAAGGCTAAACCCCCTCCAAAAACCAAGTTCTATCATTTTGGGGGGAAAAGTCTATTACCCATAAATTTTAAGTGTAATACCAACTAAAAGGGATTGGATATGAACAAGGTTAGAAATCTAAGGCTAATACTCATTTAAAATGGGGCTCTTGAAGTCAGGACCAATTTGTCCGAAAATCCAAGGCTAACAGCCCCTCCAAAAACCAAGTTCAATCATTTTTGGGGGAAAAGTCTATTACCCATAAATTTGAGGTCTAATACCAACTAAAAGGTATTGGATATGAACAAAGTTAGAAATCTAAGGCTAATACTCATTTAAAATGGGGCTCGTCGAGTCAGGACCAATTTGTCCGAAAATCCAAGGCTTACACCCCCTCCAAAAACCAAGTTCTATCATTTTGGGGGGAAAACTCTATTACCCATAAATTTGAAGTTTAATACCAACAAAAAGGGATTGGATATGAACAAGGTTATAAATCTAAGGCTAATACTCATTTAAAATGGGGCTCGTCGAGTCAGGACCAATTTGTCCGAAAATCCAAGGATAACACCCCCTCCAAAAACCAAGTTCTATCATTTTGGGGGGAAAAGTCTATTACCGATAAATTTGAAGTCTAATACAAACTAAAAGGGCTTGGATATGAACAAGGTTACAAATCTAAGGCTAATACTCATGTAATTGGGGCTCGTGGAGTCATGATCAATTTGTCCGAAAATCCAAGGCTAACACCCCCTCCAAAAACCAAGTTCTATCATTTTGGGGGGGAAAGTCTATTACCCATAAATTTGAAGTCTAATACCAACAAAAAGGGATTGGATATGAACAAGGTTAGAAATCTAAGGCTAATACTCATTTAAAATGGGGCTCTTGAAGTCAGGACCAATTTGTCCGAAAATCCAAGGCTAACACCCCCTCCAAAAACCAAGTTCAATCATTTTTGGGGGAAAAGTCTATTACCCATAAATTCGAAGTCTAATACCAAATATAAGGTATTGGATATGAACAAGGTTAGAAATCTAAGGCTAATACTCATTTAAAATGGGGCTCGTCAAGTCAGGACCAATTTGTCCGAAAATCCAAGGCTAACACCCCCTCCAAAAACCAAGTTCAATCATGTTTGGGGGAAAAGTCTATTACCCATAAATTTGAAGTCTAATACCAACTAAAAGGTATTGGATATGAACAACGTTAGAAATCTAAGGCTAATACTCATTTAAAATGGGGCTCGTGAAGTCAGGACCAATATGTCCGAAAATCCAAGGCTAACACCCCCTCCAAAAACCAAGTTCTATCATTTTGGGGGGAAAATCTATTACCCATAAATTTGAAGTCTAATACCAACTAAAAGGGATTGGATATGAAAAAGGTTAGAAATCTAAGGTTAATACTCATTTAAAATGGGGCTCGTGAAGTCAGGACCAATTTGTCCGAAAATCCAAGGCTAACACCCCCTCCAAAAACCAAGTTCTATCATTTTGGGGGGAAAAGTCTATTACCCATAAATTTGAAGTCTAATACCAACAAAAAGGGATTGGATATGAACAAGGTTAGAAATCTAAGGCTAATACTCATTTAAAATGGGGCTCGTGAAGTCAGGACCAATTTGTCCGAAAATCCAAGGCTAACACCCTCTCCAAAAACCAAGTTCAATCATGTTTGGGGGAAAAGTCTATTACCCATAAATTTGAAGTCTAATACCAACTAAAAGGTATTGGATATGAACAACGTTAGAAATCTAAGGCTAATACTCATTTAAAATGGGGCTCGTGAAGTCAGGACCAATTTGTCCGAAAATCCAAGGCTAACACCCCCTCCAAAAACCAAGTTCTATCATTTTGGGGGGAAAAGTCTATTACCCATAAATTTGAAGTGTAATACCAACTAAAAGGGATTGGATATGAACAAGGTTAGAAATCTAAGGCTAATACTCATTTAAAATGGGGCTCTTGAAGTCAGGACCAATTTGTCCGAAAATCCAAGGCTAACACCCCCTCCAAAAACCAAGTTCAATCATTTTTGGGGGAAAAGTCTATTACCCATAAATTTGAGGTCTAATACCAACTAAAAGGTATTGGATATGAACAACGTTATAAATCTAAGGCTAATACTCATTTAAAATGGGGATCGTGAAGTCAGGACCATTTTGTCCGAAAATCCAAGGCTAACACCCCCTCCAAAAACCAAGTTCTATCATTTTGGGGGGGAAAGTCTATTACCAATAAATTTGAAGTCTAATACAACAAAAAGGGATTGTATATGAACAAGGTTAGAAATATAAGGCTAATACTCATTTAAAATGGGGCTCGTGAAGTCAGGACCAATTTGTCCGAAAATCCAAGGCTAGCACCCCCTCCAAAAACCAAGTTCTATCATTTTGGAGGGAAAAGTCTATTACCTATAAATGTGAAGTCTAATACCAACTAAAAGGGCTTGGATATGAACAAGGTTAGAAATATAAGGCTAATACTCATGTAAATGGGGCTCGTGGAGTCAGGACCAATTTGTCCGAAAATCCAAGGCTAACACCCCCCTCCAAAAACCAAGTTCTATCATTTTTGGGGGGGAAAAGTCTATTACCCATAAATTTGAAGTCTAATACCAACAAAAAGGGATTGGATATGAACAAGGTTAGAAATCTAAGGCTAATACTCATTTAAAATGGGGCTCGTGAAGTCAGGACCAATTTGTCCGAAAATCCAAGGCTAGCACCCCCTCCAAAAACCAAGTTCTATCATTTTGGGGGGAAAAGTCTATTACCTATAAATTTGAAGTCTAATACCAACTAAAAGGGCTTGGATATGAACAAGGTTAGAAATCTAAGGCTAATCCTCATTTAAAATGGGGCTCGTCGAGTCAGGACCAATTTGTCTGAAAATCCAAGGCTAACACCCCCTCCAAAAACCAAGTTCTATCATTTTGGGGGGAAAAGTCTATTACCCATAAATTTGAAGTCTAATACCAACTAAAAGGTATTGGATATGAACAAGGTTAGAAATCTAAGGCTAATACTCATTTAAAATGGGGCTCGTGAAGTCAGGACCAATTTGTCCGAAAATCCAAGGCTAGCACCCCCTCCAAAAACCAAGTTCTATCATTTTGGGGGGAAAAGTCTATTACCTATAAATTTGAAGTCTAATACCAACTAAAAGGGATTGGATATGAACAAGGTTAGAAATCTAAGGCTACTACTCATGTAAATGGGGCTCGTGGAGTCAGGACCAATTTGTCCGAAAATCCAAGGCTAACACCCCCTCCAAAAACCAAGTTTTATCATTTTGGGGGGAAAAGTCTATTATCTATAAATTTGAAGTCTAATACCAACTAAAAGGGCTTGGATATGAACAAGGTTAGAAATCTAAGGATAATACTCATTTAAAATGGGGATCGTGAAGTCAGGACCAATTTGTCCGAAAATCCAAGGCTAACACCCCCTCCAAAAACCAAGTTCTATCATTTTAGGGGGGAAAGTCTATTACCAATAAATTTGAAGTCTAATACAACAAAAAGGGATTGGATATGAACAAGGTTAGAAATATAAGGCTAATACTCATTTAAAATGGGGCTCGTGAAGTCAGGACCAATTTGTCCGAAAATCCAAGGCTAGCACCCCCTCCAAAAACCAAGTTCTATCATTTTGGAGGGAAAAGTCTATTACTTATAAATTTGAAGTCTAATACCAACTAAAAGGGCTTGGATATGAACAAGGTTAGAAATCTAAGGCTAATACTCATGTAAATGGGGGCTCGTGGAGTCGAGGGACCAATTTGTCAGAAAATCCAAGGCTAACACCCCCCTCCAAAAAACCAAGTTCTATCATTTTTGGGCGGAAAAGTCTATTACCCATAAATTTGAAGTCTAATACCAACAAAAAGGGATTGGATATGAACAAGGTTAGAAATCTAAGGCTAATACTCATTTAAAATGGGGCTCGTGAAGTCAGGACCAATTTGTCCGAAAATCCAAGGCTAGCACCCCCTCCAAAAACCAAGTTCTATCATTTTGGGGGGAAAAGTCTATTATCTATAAATTTGAAGTCTAATACCAACTAAAAGGGCTTGGATATGAACAAGGTTATAAATCTAAGGATAATACTGATTTAAAATGGGGATCGTGAAGTCAGGACCAATTTGTCCGAAAATCCAAGGCTAACACCCCCTCCAAAAACCAAGTTCTATCATTTTAGGGGGGAAAGTCTATTACCAATAAATTTGAAGTCTAATACCAACTAAAAGGGCTTGTATATGAACAAGGTTAGAAATCTAAGGCTAATACTCATGTAAATGGGGCTCGTGGAGTCAGGACCAATTTGTCCGAAAATCCAAGGCTAACACCCCCTCCAAAAACCAAGTTCTATCATTTTGGGGGGAAAAGTCTATTATCTATAAATTTGAAGTCTAATACCAACTAAAAGGGCTTGGATATGAACAAGGTTAGAAATCTAAGGATAATACTCATTTAAAATGGGGATCGTGAAGTCAGGACCAATTTGTCCGAAAATCCAAGGCTAACACCCCCTCCAAAAACCAAGTTCTATCATTTTAGGGGGGAAAGTCTATTACCAATAAATTTGAAGTCTAATACAACAAAAAGGGATTGGATATGAACAAGGTTAGAAATATAAGGCTAATACTCATTTAAAATGGGGCTCGTGGAGTCAGGACCAATTTGTCCGAAAATCCAAGGCTAACACCCCCTCCAAAAACCAAGTTCTATCATTTTGGGGGGAAAAGTCTATTATCTATAAATTTGAAGTCTAATACCAACTAAAAGGGCTTGGATATGAACAAGGTTAGAAATCTAAGGATAATACTCATTTAAAATGGGGATCGTGAAGTCAGGACCAATTTGTCCGAAAATCCAAGGCTAACACCCCCTCCAAAAACCAAGTTCTATCATTTTAGGGGGGAAAGTCTATTACCAATAAATTTGAAGTCTAATACAACAAAAAGGGATTGGATATGAACAAGGTTAGAAATATAAGGCTAATACTCATTTAAAATGGGGCTCGTGAAGTCAGGACCAATTTATCCGAAAATCCAAGGCTAGCACCCCCTCCAAAAACCAAGTTCTATCATTTTGGGGGGAAAAGTCTATTACCCATAAATTTGAAGTCTAATACCAACAAAAAGGGATTGGATATGAACAAGGTTAGAAATCTAAGGCTAATACTCATTTAAAATGGGGCTCGTGAAGTCAGGACCAATTTGTCCGAAAATCCAAGGCTAGCACCCCCTCCAAAAACCAAGTTCTATCATTTTGGGGGGAAAAGTCTATTACCTATAAATTTGAAGTCTAATACAACAAAAAAGGATTGGATATGAACAAGGTTAGAAATATAAGGCTAATACTCATTTAAAATGGGGCTCGTGAAGTCAGGACCAATTTGTCCGAAAATCCAAGGCTAGCACCCCCTCCAAAAACCAAGTTCTATCATTTTGGAGGGAAAAGTCTATTACCTATAAATTTGAAGTCTAATACCAACTAAAAGGGCTTGGATATGAACAAGGTTAGAAATCTAAGGCTAATACTCATGTAAATGGGGCTCGTGGAGTCAGGACCAATTTGTCCGAAAATCCAAGGCTAACACCCCCTCCAAAAACCAAGTTCTATCATTTTAGGGGGAAAAGTCTATTACCCATAAATTTGAAGTCTAATACCAACAAAAAGGGATTGGATATGAACAAGGTTAGAAATCTAAGGCTAATACTCATTTAAAATGGGGCTCGTGAAGTCAGGACCAATTTGTCCGAAAATCCAAGGCTAGCACCCCCTCCAAAAACCAAGTTCTATCATTTTGGGGGGAAAAGTCTATTACCCATAAATTTGAAGTCTAATACCAACTAAAAGGTATTGGATATGAACAAGGTTAGAAATCTAAGGCTAATACTCATTTAAAATGGGGCTCGTGAAGTCAGGACCAATTTGTCTGAAAATCCAAGGCTTACACCCCCTCCAAAAATCAAGTTCTATCATTTTGGGGGGAAAAGTCTATTACCCATAAATTTGAAGTCTAATACCAACAAAAAGGGATTGGATATGAACAAGGTTAGAAATATAAGGCTAATACTCATTTAAAATGGGGCTCGTCGAGTCAGGACCAATTTGTCCGAAAATCCAAGGATAACACCCCCTCCAAAAACCAAGTTCTATCATTTTGGGGGGAAAAGTCTATTACCGATAAATTTGAAGTCTAATACCAACTAAAAGGGCTTGGATATGAACAAGGTTAGAAATCTAAGGCTAATACTCATGTAATTGGGGCTCGTGAAGTCAGGACCAATTTGTCCGAAAATCCAAGGCTAACACCCCCTCCAAAAACCAAGTTCAATCATTTTTGGGGGAAAAGTATATTACCCATAAATTTGAAGTCTAATACCAACTAAAAGGTATTGGATATGAACAAGGTTAGAAATCTAAGGCTAATACTCATTTAAAATGGGGCTCGTGAAGTCAGGACCAATTTGTCCGAAAATCCAAGGCTAGCACCCCCTCCAAAAACCAAGTTCTATCATTTTGGGGGGAAAAGTCTATTACCTATAAATTTGAAGTCTAATACAACAAAAAGGGATTGGATATGAACAAGGTTAGAAATATAAGGCTAATACTTATTTAAAATGGGGCTCGTGAAGTCAGGACCAATTTGTCCGAAAATCCAAGGCTAGCACCCCCTCCAAAAACCAAGTTCTATCATTTTGGAGGGAAAAGTCTATTACCTATAAATTTGAAGTCTAATACCAACTAAAAGGGCTTGGATATGAACAAGGTTAGAAATCTAAGGCTAATACTCATGTAAATGGGGCTCGTGGAGTCGGGACCAATTTGTCCAGAAAATCCAAGGCTAACACCCCCTCCAAAAAACCAAGTTCTATCATTTTAGGGGGAAAAGTCTATTACCCATAAATTTGAAGTCTAATACCAACAAAAAGGGATTGGATATGAACAAGGTTAGAAATCTAAGGCTAATACTCATTTAAAATGGGGCTCGTGAAGTCAGGACCAATTTGTCCGAAAATCCAAGGCTAGCACCCCCTCCAAAAACCAAGTTCTATCATTTTGGGGGGAAAAGTCTATTACCCATAAATTTGAAGTCTAATACCAACTAAAAGGTATTGGATATGAACAAGGTTAGAAATCTAAGGCTAATACTCATTTAAAATGGGGGTCGTGAAGTCAGGACCAATTTGTCCGAAAATCCAAGGCTTACACCCCCTCCAAAAACCAAGTTCTATCATTTTGGGGGGAAAAGTCTATTACCCATAAATTTGAAGTCTAATACCAACAAAAAGGGATTGGATATGAACAAGGTTAGAAATATAAGGCTAATACTCATTTAAAATGGGGCTCGTCGAGTAAGGACCAATTTGTCCGAAAATCCAAGGATAACACCCCCTCCAAAAACCAAGTTCTATCATTTTGGGGGGTAAAGTCTATTACCGATAAATTTGAAGTCTAATACCAACTAAAAGGGCTTGGATATGAACAAGGTTAGAAATCTAAGGCTAATACTTAAGTAATTGGGGCTCGTGAAGTCAGGACCAATTTGTCCGAAAATCCAAGGCTAACACCCCCTCCAAAAACCAAGTTCAATCATTTTTGGGGGAAAAGTATATTACCCATATATTTGAAGTCTAATACCAACTAAAAGGTATTGGATATGAACAAGGTTAGAAATCTAAGGCTAATACTCATTTAAAATGGGGCTCGTCAAGTCAGGACCAATTTGTCTGAAAATCCAAGGCTAACACCCCCTCCAAAAACCAAGTTCAATCATGTTTGGGGGAAAAGTCTATTACCCATAAATTTGAAGTCTAATACCAACTAAAAGGTATTGGATATGAACAAGGTTAGAAATCTAAGGCTAATACTCATTTAAAATAGGGCTCGTGAAGTCAGGACCAATTTGTCCGAAAATCCAAGGCTTACACCCCCTCCAAAAACCAAGTTCTATCATTTTTGGGGGAAACGTCTATTACCCATAAATTTGAAGTCTAAATACCAACTAAAAGGTATTAAATATGAAAAAGGTTAGAAATCTAAGGCTAATACTCATTTAAAATGGGGCTCGTGAAGTCAGGACCAATTTGTCTGAAAATCCAAGGCTAACACCCCCTCCAAAAACCAAGTTCAATCATTTTTGGGGGAAAAGTCTATTACCCATAAATTTGAAGTCTAATACCAACTAAAAGGTATTGGATATGAACAAGGTTAAAAATCTAAGGCTAATACTCATTTAAAATGGGGCTCGTCAAGTCAGGACCAATTTGTCTGAAAATCCAAGGCTAACACCCCCTCCAAAAACCAAGTTCAATCATGTTTGGGGGAAAAGTCTATTACCCATAAATTTGAAGTCTAATACCAACTAAAAGGTATTGGATATGAAAAAGGTTAGAAATCTAAGGCTAATACTCATTTAAAATAGGGCTCGTGAAGTCAGGACCAATTTGTCCGAAAATCCAAGGCTTACACCCCCTCCAAAAACCAAGTTCTATCATTTTGGGGGAAAAGTCTATTACCCATAAATTTGAAGTCTAAATACCAACAAAAAGGAATTGGATATGAACAAGGTTAGAAATCTGAGGCTAATACTCATTTAAAATGGGGCTCGTGAAGTCAGGACCAATTTGTCCGAAAATCCAAGGCTAGCACCCCCTCCAAAAACCAAGTTCTATCATTTTGGGGGGAAAAGTCTATTACCCTATAAATTTGAAGTCTAATACCAACTAAAAGGGCTTGGATATGAATAAGGTTAGAAATCTAAGGCTAATACTCATCAAAATGGGGCTCGTGGAGTCAGGACCAATTTGTCCGAAAATCCAAGGCTAACACCCCCTCCAAAAACCAAGTTCTATCATTTTGGGGGGAAAAGTCTATTACCCATAAATTTGAAGTCTAATACCAACA
>JAPFFH010000035.1:0-71067 GCA_029030765.1 Salix suchowensis | reverse complement strand
CCTTTTAGTTTGTATTATACTTGAAATTTATGGGTAATAGACTTTTCCCTCAAAAATGATTGAACTTGGTTTTTGGAGGGGGTGTTAGCCTTGCATTTTCGGACAAATTGATCATGACTCCACGAGCCCCATTTAAATGAGTATTAGCCTTAGATTTCTAACCTTGTTCATAACCAAGCCCTTTTAGTTGGTATTAGACTTCAAATTTATGGGTAATAGACTTTCCCCCCCAAAATGATAGAACTTGGTTTTTGGAGGGGGTGTTAGCCTTGGATTTTCGGACAATTTGGTCCTGACTAGACGAGCCCCATTTTAAATGATTATTAGCCTTATATTTCTAACATTGTTCATATCCAATACCTTTTAGTTGGTATTAGACTTGAAATTTATGGGTAATAGACTTTTCCCTCAAAAATAATTGAACTTGGTTTTTGGAGGGAGTGTTAGCCTTGCATTTTCGGACAAATTGATCATGACTCCACGAGCCCCATTTAAATGAGTATTAGCCTTATATTTCTAACCTTGTTCATATCCAAGCCCTTTTAGTTGGTATTAGACTTCAAATTTATGGGTAATAGACTTTCCCCCCCAAAATGATAGACTTGGTTGTTGGAGGGGGTGTTAGCCTTGGATTTTCGGAAAAATTGGTCCTGACTAGACGAGCCCCATTTTAAATGATTATTAGCCTTATATTTCTAACCTTGTTCATATCCAAGCCCTTTTAGTTGGTATTAGACTTCAAATTTATGGGTAATAGACTTTCCCCCCCAAAATGATAGAACTTGGTTTTTGGAGGGGGTGTTAGCCTTGGATTTTCGGACAAATTTGTCCTGACTAGACGAGCCCCATTTTAAATGAGTATTAGCCTTAGATTTATAACCTTGTTCATATCCAATACCTTTTAGTTGGTATTAGACTTCAAATTTATGGGTTATAGACTTTTCCCCCAAAAATGATTGAACTTGGTTTTTGGAGGGGGTGTTGGCCTTGGATTTTCAGACAAATTGGTCCTGACTCGACGAGCCCCATTTTAAATGAGTATTTGCCTTATATTTATAACCTTGTTCATATCCAATACCTTTTAGTTGTTATTAGACTTCAAATTTATGGCTAATAGACTTTTCCCTTCAAAATGATAGAACTTGGTTTTTGGAGGGGGTGTTACCCTTGGATTTTCAGACAAATTGGTCCTGACTCGACGAGCCCCGTTATAAATGAGTATTAGCCTTATATTTCTAACCTTGTTGATATCCAATCCCTTTTAGTTGGTATTAGACTTGAAATTTATCGATAATAGACTTTCCCCCCAAAATGATAAAACTTGGTTTTTGGAGGGGGTGTGAGCCTTGGATTTTCGGACAAATTGGTCCTGACTCCACGAGCCCCATTTAAATGAGTATTAGCCTTAGATTTCTAACCTTGTTCATATCCAAGCCCTTTTAGTTGGTATTAGACTTCAAATTTATGGGTAATAGACTTTCCCCCCCAAAATGATAGAACTTGGTTTTTGGAGGGGGTGTTAGCCTTGGATTTTCGGACAAATTGGTCCTGACTCCACGAGCCCCATTTAAATGAGTATTAGCCTTAGATTTATAACCTTGTTCATATCCAATACATTTTAGTTGGTATTAGACTTCAAATTTATGGGTTATAGACTTTTCCCCCGAAAATGATTGAACTTGGTTTTTGGAGGGGGTGTTGGCCTTGGATTTTCAGACAAATTGGTCCTGACTCGACGAGCCCAATTTTAAATGAGTATTAGCCTTATATTTCTAACCTTGTTCATATCCAATACCTTTTAGTTGGTATTAGACTTCAAATTTATGGGTAATAGACTTTTCCCATAAAAATGATTGAACTTGGTTTTTGGAGGGGGTGTTAGCCTTGGATTATCGGACAAATTGGTCCTGACTCGACGAGCCCCATTTTAAATGAGTATTAGCCTTAGATTTCTAAACTTGTTCATATCCAATCCCTTTTAGTTGGTATTAGACTTGAAATTTATGGATAATAGACTTTCCCCCCAAAATGATAAAACTTGGTTTTTGGAGGGGGTGTTAGCCTTGGATTTTCGGACAAATTGGTCCTGAGTAGACGAGCCCAATTTTAAATGAGTATTAGCCTTATATTTCTAACCTTGTTCATATCCAATACCTTTTAGTTGGTATTAGACTTGAAATTTATGGGTAATAGACTTTTCCCACAAAAATGATTGAACTTGGTTTTTGGAGGGGTTGTTAGCCTTACATTTTCGGACAAATTGATCATGACTCCACGAGACCCATTTAAATGAGTATTAGCCTTAGATTTCTAACCTTGTTCATATCCAATCCCTTTTAGTTGGTATTAGACTTCAAATTTATGGGTAATAGACTTTCCCCCCAAAAATGATAGAACTTGGTTTTTGGAGGGGGTGTTAGCCTTGGTTTTTCGGACAAATTGGTCCTGACTCGACGAGCCCCATTTTAAATGAGTATTAGCCTTAGGTTTCTAACCTTTTCATATCCAATCCCTTTTAGTTGGTATTAGACTTCGAATTTATGGGTAATAGACTTTTCCCCCCAAAATGATAGAACTTGGTTTTTGGAGGGGGTGTTAGCCTTGGATTTTCGGACAAATTGGTCCTGACTTGACGAGCCCCATTTTAAATGATTATTAGCCTTAGATTTCTAACCTTGTTCATATCCAATACCTTTTAGTTGGTATTAGACTTCAAATTTATGGGTAATAGACTTCTCCCCCCAATATGATAGAACTTGGTTTTTGGAGGGGGTGTTAACCTTGGATTTTCGGACAAATTGGTCCTGACTTCACGAACCCCATTTTAAATGAGTATTAGCCTTAGATTTCTAACCTTGTTCATATCCAATACCTTTTAGTTGGTATTACACTTGAAATTTATGGGTAATAGACTTTTCCCCCCAAAATGATTGAACTTGGTTTTTGGAGGGGGTGTTAGCCTTGGTTTTTCAGACAAATTGGTCCTGACTCGACGAGCCGCATTTTAAATGAGAATTAGCCTTAGGTTTCTAACCTTATTCATATCCAATCCCTTTTAGTTGGTATTAGACTTCGAATTTATGGGTAATAGACTTTTCCCCCCAAAATGATAGAACTTGGTTTTTGGAGGGGGTGTTAGCCTTGGATTTTCGGACAAATTGGTCCTGACTTCACGAGCCCCATTTTAAATGCGTATTAGCCTTAGATTTCTAACCTTGTTCATATCCAATACCTTTTAGTTTGTATTAGACTTGAAATTTATGGGTAATAGACTTTTCCCTCAAAAATGATTGAACTTGGTTTTTGGAGGGGGTGTTAGCCTTGCATTTTCGGACAAATTGATCATGACTCCACGAGCCCCATTTAAATGAGTATTAGCCTTAGATTTCTAACCTTGTTCATAACCAAGCCCTTTTAGTTGGTATTAGACTTTAAATTTATGGGTAATAGACTTTCCCCCCCAAAATGATAGAACTTGGTTTTTGGAGGGGGTGTTAGCCTTGGATTTTCGGACAAATTGGTCCTGACTAGACGAGCCCCATTTTAAATGATTTTTAGCCTTATATTTCTAACATTGTTCATATCCAATACCTTTTATTTGGTATTAGACTTGAAATTTATGGGTAATAGACTTTTCCCTCAAAAATAATTGAACTTGGTTTTTGGAGGGAGTGTTAGCCTTGCATTTTCGGACAAATTGATCATGACTCCACGAGCCCCATTTAAATGAGTATTAGCCTTATATTTCTAACCTTGTTCATATCCAAGCCCTTTTAGTTGGTATTAGACTTCAAATTTATGGGTAATAGACTTTCCCCCCCAAAAATGATAGAACTTGGTTGTTGGAGGGGTGTTAGCCTTGGATTTTCGGACAAAATTGGTCCCGACTAGACGAGCCCCATTTTAAATGATTATTAGCCTTATATTTCTAACCTTGTTCATATCCAAGCCCTTTTAGTTGGTATTAGACTTCAAATTTATGGGTAATAGACTTTCCCCCCCAAAATGATAGAACTTGGTTTTTGGAGGGGGTGTTAGCCTTGGATTTTCGGACAAATTTGTCCTGACTAGACGAGCCCCATTTTAAATGAGTATTAGCCTTAGATTTATAACCTTGTTCATATCCAATACCTTTTAGTTGGTATTAGACTTCAAATTTATGGGTTATAGACTTTTCCCCCAAAAATGATTGAACTTGGTTTTTGGAGGGGGTGTTAGCCTTGGATTATCGGTCAAATTGGTCCTGACTCGACGAGCCCCATTTTAAATGAGTATTAGCCTTAGATTTCTAACCTTGTTCATATCCAATCCCTTATAGTTGGTATTAGACTTGAAATTTATGGGTAATAGACTTTTCCCCCCAAAATGATAGAACTTGGTTTTTGGAGGGGGTGTTAGCCTTGGATTTTCAGACAAATTTGTCCTGACTTGACGAGCCCCATTTTAAATGATTATTAGCCTTAGATTTCTAACCTTGTTCATATCCAATCCCTTTTAGTTGGTATTAGACTTGAAATTTATGGGTAATAGATTTCTCCCCCCAATATGATAGAACTTGGTTTTTGGAGGGGGTGTTAGCCTTGGATTTTCGGACAAATTGGTCCTGACTTCACGAGCCCCATTTTAAATGAGTATTAGCCTTATATTTCTAACCTTGTTCATATCCAATACCTTTTAGTTGGTATTAGACTTCAAATTTATGGGTAATAGACTTTTCCCCACAAAAAATGATTGAACTTGGTTTTTGGAGGGGGTGTTAGTCTTGGATTTATCTGACAAATTGGTCCCGACTCGACGAGCCCCATTTTAAATGAGTATTAGCCTTAGCTTTCTAACCTTGTTCATATCCAATCCCTTATAGTTGGTATTAGACTTGAAATTTATGGGTAATAGACTTTTCCCCCCAAAATGATAGAACTTGGTTTTTCGAGGGGGTGTTAGCCTTGGATTTTCAGACAAATTGGTCCTGACTCGACGAGCCCATTTTAAATGAGTATTAGCCTTATATTTCTAACCTTGTTCATATTTAATATCTTTTAGTTGGTATTAGACTTCAATTTTATGGGTAATAGACTTTTCCCCCCAAAATGATAGAACTTGGTTTTTCGAGGGGGTGTTAGTCTTGGATTATCGGACAAATTGGTCCTGACTCGACGAGCCCCATTTTAAATGAGTATTAGCCTTAGCTTTCTAACCTTGTTCATATCCAATCCCTTATAGTTGGTATTAGACTTGAAATTTATGGGTAATAGACTTTTCCCCCCAAAATGATAGAACTTGGTTTTTCGAGGGGGTGTTAGCCTTGGATTTTTAGACAAATTGGTCCTGACTCGACGAGCCCCATTTTAAATGATTATTAGCCTTAGATTTCTAACCTTGTTCATATCCAATCCCTTTTAGTTGGTATTAGACTTGAAATTTATGGGTAATAGATTTCTCCCCCCAATATGATAGAACTTGGTTTTTGGAGGGGGTGTTAGCCTTGGATTTTCGGACAAATTGGTCCTGACTTCACGAGCCCCATTTTAAATGAGTATTAGCCTTAGGTTTCTAACCTTGTTCATATCCAATACCTTTTAGTCGGTATTACACTTGAAATTTATGGGTAATAGACTATTCCCACAAAAATGATTGAACTTGGTTTTTGGAGGGGGTGTTAGCCTTTGGATTATCGGTCAAATTGGTCCTGACTCGACGAGCCCCATTTTAAATGATTATTAGCCTTATATTTCTAACCTTGTTCATATCCAATACCTTTTAGTTGGTATTAGACTTCAAATTTATGGGTAATAGACTTTTCCCACAAAAATGATTGAACTTGGTTTTTGGAGGGGGTGTTAGCCTTTGGATTATCGGTCAAATTGGTCCTGACTCGACGAGCCCCATTTTAAATGAGTATTAGCCTTAGATTTCTAACCTTGTTCATATCCAATCCCTTATAGTTGGTATTAGACTTGAAATTTATGGGTAATAGACTTTTGCCCCCAAAATGATAGAACTTGGTTTTTCGAGGGGGTGTTAGCCTTGGATTTTCAGACAAATTGGTCCTGACTCGACGAGCCCATTTTAAATGAGTATTAGCCTTATATTTCTAACCTTGTTCATATTTAATATCTTTTAGTTGGTATTAGACTTCAATTTTATGGGTAATAGACTTTTCCCCCCAAAATGATAGAACTTGGTTTTTCGAGGGGGTGTTAGCCTTGGATTTTCGGACAAATTGGTCCTGACTTGACGAGCCCCATTTTAAATGAGTATTAGCCTTAGATTTCTAACCTTGTTCATATCCAATACCTTTTAGTCGGTATTACACTTGAAATTTATGGGTAATAGACTTTTCCCACAAAAATGATTGAACTTGGTTTTTGGAGGGGGTGTTAGCCTTTGGATTATCGGTCAAATTGGTCCTGACTCGACGAGCCCCATTTTAAATGATTATTAGCCTTATATTTCTAACCTTGTTCATATCCAATACCTTTTAGTTGGTATTAGACTTCAAATTTATGGGTAATAGACTTTTCCCACAAAAATGATTGAACTTGGTTTTTGGAGGGGGTGTTAGTCTTGGATTATCGGACAAATTGGTCCTGACTCGACGAGCCCCATTTTAAATGAGTATTAGCCTTAGCTTTCTAACCTTGTTCATATCCAATCCCTTGTAGTTGGTATTAGACTTGAAATTTATGGGTAATAGACTTTTCCCCCAAAAATGATAGAACTTGGTTTTTCGAGGGGGTGTTAGCCTTGGATTTTTAGACAAATTGGTCCTGACTCGACGAGCCCCATTTTAAATGATTATTAGCCTTAGATTTCTAACCTTGTTCATATCCAATCCCTTTTAGTTGGTAGTAGACTTGAAATTTATGGGTAATAGATTTCTCCACCCAATATGATAGAACTTGGTTTTTGGAGGGGGTGTTAGCCTTGGATTTTTGGACAAATTGGTCCTGACTTCACGAGCCCCATTTTAAATGAGTATTAGCCTTAGATTTCTAACCTTGTTCATATCCAATACCTTTTAGTCGGTATTACACTTGAAATTTATGGGTAATAGACTTTTCCCACAAAAATGATTGAACTTGGTTTTTGGAGGGGGTGTTAGCCTTTGGATTATCGGTCAAATTGGTCCTGACTCGACGAGCCCCATTTTAAATGATTATTAGCCTTATATTTCTAACCTTGTTCATATCCAAGCCCTTTTAGTTGGTATTAGACTTCAAATTTATGGGTAATAGACTTTCCCCCCCAAAATGATAGAACTTGGTTTTTGGAGGTGGTGTTAGCCTTGGATTTTCGGACAAATTGGTCCTGATTAGACGAGCCCTATTTTAAATGATTATTAGCCTTATATTTCTAACATTGTTCATATCCAATACCTTTTAGTTGGTATTAGACTTGAAATTTATGGGTAATAGACTTTTCCCTCAAAAATAATTGAACTTGGTTTTTGGAGGGGGTGTTAGCCTTGCATTTTCGGACAAATTGATCATGACTCCACGAGCCCCATTTAAATGAGTATTAGCCTTAGATTTCTAACCTTGTTTATATACAAGCCCTTTTAGTTGGTATTAGACTTCAAATTTATGGGTAATAGACTTTCCCCCCCAAAATGATAGAACTTGGTTTTTGGAGGGGGTGTTAGCCTTGGATTTTCGGAAAAATTGGTCCTGACTAGACGAGCCCCATTTTAAATGATTATTAGCCTTATATTTCTAACCTTGTTCATATCCAATACCTTTTAGTTGGTAGTAGACTTCAAATTTATGGGTAATAGACTTTTCCCACAAAAATGATTGAACTTTGTTTTTGGAGGGGGTGTTAGCCTTGGATTATCGGTCAAATTGGTCCTGACTCGACGAGCCCCATTTTAAATGAGTATTAGCCTTAGATTTCTAACCTTGTTCATATCCAATCCCTTATAGTTGGTATTAGACTTGAAATTTATGGGTAATAGACTTTTCCCCCCAAAATGATAGAACTTGGTTTTTCGAGGGGGTGTTAGCCTTGGATTTTCAGACAAATTGGTCCTGACTTGACGAGCCCCATTTTAAATGATTATTAGCCTTAGATTTCTAACCTTGTTCATATCCAATCCCTTTTAGTTGGTATTAGACTTGAAATTTATGGGTAATAGATTTCTCCCCCCAATATGATAGAACTTGGTTTTTGGATGGGGTGTTAGCCTTGGATTTTCGGACAAATTGGTCCTGACTTCACGAGCCCCATTTTAAATGAGTATTAGCCTTAGATTTCTAACCTTGTTCATATCCAATACCTTTTAGTTGGTATTACACTTGAAATTTATGGGTAATAGACTTTTCCCCCTAAAATGATAGAACTTGGTTTTTGGAGGGGTTGTTAGCCTTGGATTTTCAGACAAATTGGTCCTGACTTGACGAGCCCCATTTTAAATGAGTATTAGCCTTAGATTTCTAACCTTGTTCATATCCAATACCTTTTAGTTGGTATTAGACTTCAAATTTATGGGTAATAGACTTTTCCCCCCAAACATGATTGAACTTGGTTTTTGGAGGGGGTGTTAGCCTTGCATTTTCGGACAAATTGATCATGACTCCACGAGCCCCATTTAAATGAGTATTAGCCTTAGATTTATAACCTTGTTCATATCCAAGCCCTTTTAGTTGGTATTAGACTTCAAATTTATGGGTAATAGACTTTCCCCCCCAAAATGATAAAACTTGGTTTTTTGGAGGGGGTGTTAGCCTTGGATTTTCTGGACAAATTGGTCCCGATTAGACGAGCCCCCATTTTAAATGATTATTAGCCTTATATTTCTAACATTGTTCATATCCAATACCTTTTAGTTGGTATTAGACTTGAAATTTGTGGGTAATAGACTTTTCCCTCAAAAAATAATTGAACTTGGTTTTTTGGAGGGGGTGTTAGCCTTGTATTTTCGGAAAAATTGATCATGACTCCACGAGCCCCATTTAAATGAGTATTAGCCTTAGATTTCTAACCTTGTTAATATCCAAGCCCTTTTAGTTGGTATTAGACTTCAAATTTATGGGTAATAGACTTTCCCCCCCAAAAATGATAGAACTTGGTTTTTTGGAGGGCGTGTTAGCCTTGGATTTTCTGAAAAATTGGTCCCGACTAGACGAGCCCCTATTTTAAATGATTATTAGCCTTATATTTCTAACCTTGTTCATATCCAATACCTTTTAGTTGGTATTAGACTTCAAATTTATGGGTAATAGACTTTTCCCACAAAAAATGATTGAACTTGGTTTTTGGAGGGGGTGTTAGCCTTGGATTATCTGATCAAATTGGTCCCGACTCGACGAGCCCCATTTTAAATGAGTATTAGCCTTAGATTTCTAACCTTGTTCATATCCAATCCCTTATAGTTGGTATTAGACTTGAAATTTATGGGTAATAGACTTTTCCCCCAAAAATGATAGAACTTGGTTTTTTCGAGGGGGTGTTAGCCTTGGATTTTCGTGACAAATTGGTCCCCGACTTGACGAGCCCCATTTTAAATGATTATTAGCCTTAGATTTCTAACCTTGTTCATATCCAATCCCTTTTAGTTGGTATTAGACTTGAAATTTATGGGTAATAGATTTCTCCCCCAATATGATAGAACTTGGTTTTTGGATGGGGGTGTTAGCCTTGGATTTTCTGACAAATTGGTCCCGACTTCACGAGCCCCATTTTAAATGAGTATTAGCCTTAGATTTCTAACCTTGTTCATATCCAATACCTTTTAGTTGGTATTACACTTGAAATTTATGGGTAATAGACTTTTCCCCCTAAAATGATAGAACTTGGTTTTTGGAGGGGTTGTTAGCCTTGGATTTTCAGACAAATTGGTCCTGACTTGACGAGCCCCATTTTAAATGAGTATTAGCCTTAGATTTCTAACCTTGTTCATATCCAATACCTTTTAGTTGGTATTAGACTTCAAATTTATGGGTAATAGACTTTTCCCCCCCCAAACATGATTGAACTTGGTTTTTGGAGGGGGTGTTAGCCTTGCATTTTCGGACAAATTGATCATGACTCCACGAGCCCCATTTAAATGAGTATTAGCCTTAGATTTATAACCTTGTTCATATCCAAGCCCTTTTAGTTGGTATTAGACTTCAAATTTATGGGTAATAGACTTTCCCCCCCAAAATGATAAAACTTGGTTTTTGGAGGGGGTGTTAGCCTTGGATTTTCGGACAAATTGGTCCTGATTAGACGAGCCCCATTTTAAATGATTATTAGCCTTATATTTCTAACATTGTTCATATCCAATACCTTTTAGTTGGTATTAGACTTGAAATTTATGGGTAATAGACTTTTCCCTCAAAAATAATTGAACTTGGTTTTTGGAGGGGGTGTTAGCCTTGTATTTTCGGACAAATTGATCATGACTCCACGAGCCCCATTTAAATGAGTATTAGCCTTAGATTTCTAACCTTGTTAATATCCAAGCCCTTTTAGTTGGTATTAGACTTCAAATTTATGGGTAATAGACTTTCCCCCCCAAAATGATAGAACTTGGTTTTTGGAGGGCGTGTTAGCCTTGGATTTTCGGAAAAATTGGTCCTGACTAGACGAGCCCTATTTTAAATGATTATTAGCCTTATATTTCTAACCTTGTTCATATCCAATACCTTTTAGTTGGTATTAGACTTCAAATTTATGGGTAATAGACTTTTCCCACAAAAATGATTGAACTTGGTTTTTTGGAGGGGGTGTTAGCCTTGGATTATCTGACAAATTGGTCCCCGACTCGACGAGCCCCATTTTAAATGAGTATTAGCCTTAGATTTCTAACCTTGTTCATATCCAATCCCTTATAGTTGGTATTAGACTTGAAATTTATGGGTAATAGACTTTTCCCCCCCAAAAATGATAGAACTTGGTTTTTCGAGGGGGGTGTTAGCCTTGGATTTTCTGACAAATTGGTCCCCGACTTGACGAGCCCCATTTTAAATGATTATTAGCCTTAGATTTCTAACCTTGTTCATATCCAATCCCTTTTAGTTGGTATTAGACTTGAAATTTATGGGTAATAGATTTCTCCCCCCAATATGATAGAACTTGGTTTTTGGATGGGGTGTTAGCCTTGGATTTTCTGACAAATTGGTCCCCGACTTCACGAGCCCCATTTTAAATGAGTATTAGCCTTAGATTTCTAACCTTGTTCATATCCAATACCTTTTAGTTGGTATTACACTTGAAATTTATGGGTAATAGACTTTTCCCCCTAAAAATGATAGAACTTGGTTTTTGGAGGGGGTTGTTAGCCTTGGATTTTCGTGACAAATTGGTCCTGACTTGACGAGCCCCATTTTAAATGAGTATTAGCCTTAGATTTCTAACCTTGTTCATATCCAATACCTTTTAGTTGGTATTAGACTTCAAATTTATGGGTAATAGACTTTTCCCCCCAAACATGATTGAACTTGGTTTTTGGAGGGGGTGTTAGCCTTGCATTTTCGGACAAATTGATCATGACTCCACGAGCCCCATTTAAATGAGTATTAGCCTTAGATTTATAACCTTGTTCATATCCAAGCCCTTTTAGTTGGTATTAGACTTCAAATTTATGGGTAATAGACTTTCCCCCCCAAAATGATAAAACTTGGTTTTTGGAGGGGGTGTTAGCCTTGGATTTTCGGACAAATTGGTCCTGATTAGACGAGCCCCATTTTAAATGATTATTAGCCTTATATTTCTAACATTGTTCATATCCAATACCTTTTAGTTGGTATTAGACTTGAAATTTATGGGTAATAGACTTTTCCCTCAAAAATAATTGAACTTGGTTTTTGGAGGGGGTGTTAGCCTTGTATTTTCTGGGACAAATTGATCATGACTCCACGAGCCCCATTTAAATGAGTATTAGCCTTAGATTTCTAACCTTGTTAATATCCAAGCCCTTTTAGTTGGTATTAGACTTCAAATTTATGGGTAATAGACTTTCCCCCCCAAAATGATAGAACTTGGTTTTTGGAGGGCGTGTTAGCCTTGGATTTTCGGAAAAATTGGTCCTGACTAGACGAGCCCTATTTTAAATGATTATTAGCCTTATATTTCTAACCTTGTTCATATCCAATACCTTTTAGTTGGTATTAGACTTCAAATTTATGGGTAATAGACTTTTCCCACAAAAATGATTGAACTTGGTTTTTGGAGGGGGTGTTAGCCTTGGATTATCGGTCAAATTGGTCCTGACTCGACGAGCCCCATTTTAAATGAGTATTAGCCTTAGATTTCTAACCTTGTTCATATCCAATCCCTTATAGTTGGTATTAGACTTGAAATTTATGGGTAATAGACTTTTCCCCCCAAAATGATAGAACTTGGTTTTTCGAGGGGGTGTTAGCCTTGGATTTTTAGACAAATTGGTCCTGACTTGACGAGCCCCATTTTAAATGATTATTAGCCTTAGATTTCTAACCTTGTTCATATCCAATCCCTTTTAGTTGGTATTAGACTTGAAATTTATGGGTAATAGATTTCTCCCCCCAATATGATAGAACTTGGTTTTTGGAGGGGGTGTTAGCCTTGGATTTTCGGACAAATTGGTCCTGACTTCACGAGCCCCATTTTAAATGAGTATTAGCCTTAGATTTATAACCTTGTTCATATCCAATACCTTTTAGTTGGTATTACACTTGAAATTTATGGGTAATAGACTTTTCCCCCCAAAATGATAGAACTTGGTTTTTGGAGGGGGTTGTTAGCCTTGGATTTTCGTGACAAATTGGTCCTCGACTTGACGAGCCCCCATTTTAAATGAGTATTAGCCTTAGATTTCTAACCTTGTTCATATCCAATACCTTTTAGTTGGTATTAGACTTCAAATTTATGGGTAATAGACTTTTCCCCCCAAACATGATTAAACTTGGTTTTTGGAGGGGGTGTTAGCCTTGGATTTTCAGACAAATTGGTCCTGACTTCACGAGCCCCATTTTAAATGAGTATTAGCTTTAGATTTCTAACCTTGTTCATATACAATACCTTTTAGTTGGTATTAGACTTCAAATTTATGGGTAATAGACTTTTCCCCCAAAAATGATTGAACTTGGTTTTTGGAGGGGGTGTTAGCCTTGGATTTTCGGACAAATTGGTCCTGACTTCACGAGCCCCATTTTAAATGAGTATTAGCCTTAGATTTCTTACCTTGTTCATATCCAATACCTTTTAGTTGGTATTAGACTTGAAATTTATGGGTAATAGACTTTTCCCTCAAAAATGATTGAACTTGGTTTTTGGAGGGGGTGTTAGCCTTGCATTTTCGGACAAATTGATCATGACTCCACGAGCCCCATTTAAATGAGTATTAGCCTTAGATTTCTAACCTTGTTCATATCCAAGCCCTTTTAGTTGGTATTAGACTTCAAATTTATGGGTAATAGACTTTCCCCCCCAAAATGATAGAACTTGGTTTTTGGAGGTGGTGTTAGCCTTGGATTTTCGGACAAATTGGTCCTGATTAGACGAGCCCTATTTTAAATGATTATTAGCCTTATATTTCTAACATTGTTCATATCCAATACCTTTTAGTTGGTATTAGACTTGAAATTTATGGGTAATAGACTTTTCCCTCAAAAATAATTGAACTTGGTTTTTGGAGGGGGTGTTAGCCTTGCATTTTCGGACAAATTGATCATGACTCCACGAGCCCCATTTAAATGAGTATTAGCCTTAGATTTCTAACCTTGTTTATATACAAGCCCTTTTAGTTGGTATTAGACTTCAAATTTATGGGTAATAGACTTTCCCCCCCAAAATGATAGAACTTGGTTTTTGGAGGGGGTGTTAGCCTTGGATTTTCGGAAAAATTGGTCCTGACTAGACGAGCCCCATTTTAAATGATTATTAGCCTTATATTTCTAACCTTGTTCATATCCAATACCTTTTAGTTGGTAGTAGACTTCAAATTTATGGGTAATAGACTTTTCCCACAAAAATGATTGAACTTGGTTTTTGGAGGGGGTGTTAGCCTTGGATTATCAGTCAAATTGGTCCTGACTCGACGAGCCCCATTTTAAATGAGTATTAGCCTTAGATTTGTAACCTTGTTCATATCCAATCCCTTATAGTTGGTATTAGACTTGAAATTTATGGGTAATAGACTTTTCCCCCCAAAATGATAGAACTTGGTTTTTCGAGGGGGTGTTAGCCTTGGATTTTCAGACAAATTGGTCCTGACTTGACGAGCCCCATTTTAAATGATTATTAGCCTTAGATTTCTAACCTTGTTCATATCCAATCCCTTTTAGTTGGTATTAGACTTGAAATTTATGGGTAATAGATTTCTCCCCCCAATATGATAGAACTTGGTTTTTGGAGGGGGTGTTAGCCTTGGATTTTCGGACAAATTGGTCCTGACTTCACGAGCCCCATTTTAAATAAGTATTAGCCTTAGATTTCTAACCTTGTTCATATCCAATACCTTTTAGTTGGTATTACACTTGAAATTTATGGGTAATAGACTTTTCCCCCTAAAATGATAGAACTTGGTTTTTGGAGGGGGTTGTTAGCCTTGGATTTTCGTGACAAATTGGTCCTGACTTGACGAGCCCCATTTTAAATGAGTATTAGCCTTAGATTTCTAACCTTGTTCATATCCAATACCTTTTAGTTGGTATTAGACTTCAAATTTATGGGTAATAGACTTTTCCCCCCAAACATGATTGAACTTGGTTTTTGGAGGGGGTGTTAGCCTTGCATTTTCGGACAAATTGATCATGACTCCACGAGCCCCATTTAAATGAGTATTAGCCTTAGATTTATAACCTTGTTCATATCCAAGCCCTTTTAGTTGGTATTAGACTTCAAATTTATGGGTAATAGACTTTCCCCCCCAAAATGATAAAACTTGGTTTTTGGAGGGGGTGTTAGCCTTGGATTTTCGGACAAATTGGTCCTGATTAGACGAGCCCCATTTTAAATGATTATTAGCCTTATATTTCTAACATTGTTCATATCCAATACCTTTTAGTTGGTATTAGACTTGAAATTTATGGGTAATAGACTTTTCCCTCAAAAATAATTGAACTTGGTTTTTGGAGGGGGTGTTAGCCTTGCATTTTCGGACAAATTGATCATGACTCCACGAGCCCCATTTAAATGAGTATTAGCCTTAGATTTCTAACCTTGTTCATATCCAAGCCCTTTTAGTTGGTATTAGACTTCAAATTTATGGGTAATAGACTTTCCCCCCCAAAATGATAGAACTTGGTTTTTGGAGGGGGTGTTAGCCTTGGATTTTCGGAAAAATTGGTCCTGACTAGACGAGCCCTATTTTAAATGATTATTAGCCTTATATTTCTAACCTTGTTCATATCCAATACCTTTTAGTTGGTATTAGACTTCAAATTTATGGGTAATAGACTTTTCCCACAAAAATGATTGAACTTGGTTTTTGGAGGGGGTGTTAGCCTTGGATTATCGGTCAAATTGGTCCTGACTCGACGAGCCCCATTTTAAATGAGTATTAGCCTTAGATTTCTAACCTTGTTCATATCCAATCCCTTATAGTTGGTATTAGACTTGAAATTTATGGGTAATAGACTTTTCCCCCCAAAATGATAGAACTTGGTTTTTTCGAGGGGGGTGTTAGCCTTGGATTTTTAGACAAATTGGTCCTGACTTGACGAGCCCCATTTTAAATGATTATTAGCCTTAGATTTCTAACCTTGTTCATATCCAATCCCTTTTAGTTGGTATTAGACTTGAAATTTATGGGTAATAGATTTCTCCCCCCAATATGATAGAACTTGGTTTTTGGAGGGGGTGTTAGCCTTGGATTTTCGGACAAATTGGTCCTGACTTCACGAGCCCCATTTTAAATGAGTATTAGCCTTAGATTTATAACCTTGTTCATATCCAATACCTTTTAGTTGGTATTACACTTGAAATTTATGGGTAATAGACTTTTCCCCCCAAAATGATAGAACTTGGTTTTTGGAGGGGTTGTTAGCCTTGGATTTTCAGACAAATTGGTCCTGACTTGACGAGCCCCATTTTAAATGAGTATTAGCCTTAGATTTCTAACCTTGTTCATATCCAATACCTTTTAGTTGGTATTAGACTTCAAATTTATGGGTAATAGACTTTTCCCCCCAAACATGATTAAACTTGGTTTTTGGAGGGGGTGTTAGCCTTGGATTTTCAGACAAATTGGTCCTGACTTCACGAGCCCCATTTTAAATGAGTATTAGCTTTAGATTTCTAACCTTGTTCATATACAATACCTTTTAGTTGGTATTAGACTTCAAATTTATGGGTAATAGACTTTTCCCCCCAAAAATGATTGAACTTGGTTTTTGGAGGGGGTGTTAGCCTTGGATTTTCTGACAAATTGGTCCCGACTTCACGAGCCCCATTTTAAATGAGTATTAGCCTTAGATTTCTAACCTTGTTCATATCCAATACCTTTTAGTTGGTATTAGACTTGAAATTTATGGGTAATAGACTTTTCCCCTCAAAAAATGATAGAACTTGGTTTTTGGAGGGGGTGTTAGCCTTGGATTTTCGGACAAATTGGTCCTGACTCGACGAGGCCCATTTTAAATGAGTATTAGCTTTAGATTTCTAACCTTGTTCATATCCAATCCCTTATAGTTGGTATTAGACTTGAAATTTATGGGTAATAGACTTTTGCCCCCAAAATGATAGAACTTGGTTTTTCGAGGGGGTGTTAGCCTTGGATTTTCAGACAAATTGGTCCTGACTCGACGAGCCCATTTTAAATGAGTATTAGCCTTATATTTCTAACCTTGTTCATATTTAATATCTTTTAGTTGGTATTAAACTTCAATTTTATGGGTAATAGACTTTTCCCCCCAAAATGATAGAACTTGGTTTTTCGAGGGGGTGTTAGCCTTGGATTTTCGGACAAATTGGTCCTGACTTGACGAGCCCCATTTTAAATGAGTATTAGCCTTAGATTTCTAACCTTGTTCATATCCAATACCTTTTAGTTGGTATTAGACTTCAAATTTATGGGTAATAGACTTTTCCCCCCAAACATGATTGAACTTGGTTTTTGGAGGGGGTGTTAGCCTTGAATTTTCAGACAAATTGGTCCTGACTTGACGAGCCCCATTTTAAATGATTATTAGCCTTAGATTTCTAACCTTGTTCATATCCAATCCCTTTTAGTTGGTTTTAGACTTCAAATTTATGGGTAATAGATTTCTCCCCCCAATATGATAGAACTTGGTTTTTGGAGGGGGTGTTAGCCTTGGATTTTCGGACAAATTGGTCCTGACTTCACGAGCCCCATTTTAAATGAGTATTAGCCTTAGATTTCTAACCTTGTTCATATCCAATACCTTTTAGTTGGTATTACACTTGAAATTTATGGGTAATAGACTTTTCCCCCCAAAATGATAGAACTTGGTTTTTGGAGGGGTTGTTAGCCTTGGATTTTCGGACAAATTGGTCCTGCTAGACGAGCCCCATTTTAAATGATTATTAGCCTTATATTTATAACATTGTTCATATCCAATACCTTTTAGTTGGTATTAGACTTGAAATTTATGGGTAATAGACTTTTCCCTCAAAAATGATTGAACTTGGTTTTTGGAGGGGGTGTTAGCCTTGGATTTTCGGACAAATTGGTCCTGACTTCACGAGCCCCATATTAAATGAGTATTAGCCTTAGATTTCTAACCTTGTTCATATCCAATACCTTGTAGTTGGTATTAGACTTGAAATTTATGGGTAATAGACTTTTCCTTCAAAAATGATTGAACTTGGTTTTTGGAAGGGGTGTTAGCCTTGCATTTTCGGACAAATTGATCATGACTCCACGAGCCCCATTTAAATGAGTATTAGCCTTAGATTTCTAACCTTGTTCATATCCAATCCCTTTTAGTTGGTATTAGACTTGAAATTTATGGGTAATAGACTTTCCCCCCAAAATGATAGAACTTGGTTTTTGGAGGGGGTGTTAGCCTTGGATTTTCGGACAAATTGGTCCTGACTCGACGAGCCCCATTTTAAATGAGTATTAGCATTAGATTTCTAACCTTGTTCATATCCAATCCCTTTTAGTTGGTATTAGACTTGAAATTTATGGGTAATAGATTTCTCCCCCCAATATGATAGAACTTGGTTTTTGGAGGGGGTGTTAGCCTTGGATTTTCGGACAAATTGGTCCTGACTTCACGAGCCCCATTTTAAATGAGTATTAGCCTTAGATTTCTAACCTTGTTCATATCCAATACCTTTTAGTTGGTATTACACTTGAAATTTATGGGTAATAGACTTTTCCCCCCAAAATGATAGAACTTGGTTTTTGGAGGTGTTGTTAGCCTTGGATTTTCAGACAAATTCGTCCTGACTTGACGAGCCCCATTTTAAATGAGTATTAGCCTTAGATTTCTAACCTTGTTCATTTCCAATACCTTTTAGTTGGTATTAGACTTCAAATTTATGGGTAATAGACTTTTCCCCCCAAACATGATTGAACTTGGTTTTTGGAGGGGGTGTTAGCCTTGGATTTTCAGACAAATTGGTCCTGACTTCACGAGCCCCATTTTAAATGAGTATTAGCCTTAGATTTCTAACCTTGTTCATATCCAATACCTTTTAGTTGGTATTAGACTTGAAATTTATGGGTAATAGACTTTTCCCTCAAAAATGATTGAACTTGGTTTTTGGAGGGGGTGTTAGCCTTGCATTTTCGGACAAATTGATCATGACTCCACGAGCCCCATTTAAATGATTATTAGCCTTATATTTCTAACATTGTTCATATCCAATACCTTTTAGTTGGTATTAGACTTGAAATTTATGGGTAATAGACTTTTCCCTCAAAAATGATTGAACTTGGTTTTTGGAGGGGGTGTTAGCCTTGGATTTTCGGACAAATTGGTCCTGACTTCACGAGCCCCATTTTAAATGCGTATTAGCCTTAGATTTCTAACCTTGTTCATATCCAATACCTTTTAGTTGGTATTAGACTTCAAATTTATGGGTAATAGACTTTTCCCTCAAAAATGATTGAACTTGGTTTTTGGAGGGGGTGTTAGCCTTGCATTTCGGACAAATTGATCATGACTCCACGAGCCCCATTTAAATGAGTATTAGCCTTAGATTTCTAATCTTGTTCATATCCAATACCTTTTAGTTGGTATTAGACTTCAAATTTATGGGTAATAGACTTTCCCCCCTAAAATGATAGAACTTGGTTTTTGGAGGGGGTGGTAGCCTTGGATTTTCGGACAAATTGGTCCTGACTAGACGAGCCCCATTTTAAATGATTATTAGCCTTATATTTCTAACCTTGTTCATATCCAATACCTTTTAGTTGGTATTAGACTTCAAATTTATGGGTAATAGACCTTTCCCACAAAAATGATTCAACTTGGTTTTTGGAGGGGGTGTTAGTCTTGGATTATCGGTCAAATTGGACCTGACTCGACGAGCCCCATTTTAAATGAGTATTAGCCTTAACTTTCTAACCTTGTTCATATCCAATCCCTTATAGTTGGTATTAGACTTGAAATTTATGGGTAATAGACTTTTCCCCCTAAAATGATAGAACTTGGTTTTTCGAGGGGGTGTTAGCCTTGGATTTTCGGACAAATTGATCATGACTCCACGAGCCCCATTTAAATGATTATTAGCCTTAGATTTCTAACCTTGTTCATATCCAAGCCCTTTTAGTTGGTATTAGACTTCAAATTTATGGGTAATAGACTTTTCCCCCCAAACATGATTGAACTTGGTTTTTGGAGGGGTTGTTAGCCTTGGATTTTCAGACAAATTGGTCCTGACTAGACGAGCCCCATTTTAAATGATTATTAGCCTTATATTTATAACATTGTTCATATCCAATACCTTTTAGTTGGTATTAGACTTGAAATTTATGGGTAATAGACTTTTCCCTCAAAAATGATTGAACTTGGTTTTTGGAGTGGGTGTTAGCCTTTGGATTATCGGTCAAATTGGTCCTGACTCGACGAGCCCCATTTTAAATGATTATTAGTCTTATATTTCTAACCTTGTTCATATCCAATACCTTTTAGTTGGTATTAGACTTCAAATTTATGGGTAATAGACTTTTCCCACAAACATGATTGAACTTGGTTTTTGGAGGGGTTGTTAGCCTTTGGATTATCGGTCAAATTGGTCCTGACTCGACGAGCCCCATTTTAAATGAGTATTAGCCTTAGATTTATAACCTTGTTCATATCCAATACCTTTTAGTTGGTATTAGACTTGAAATTTATGGGTAATAGACTTTTGCCCCCAAAATGATAGAACTTGGTTTTTCGAGGGGGTGTTAGCCTTGGATTTTCAGACAAATTGGTCCTGACTCGACGAGCCCATTTTAAATGAGTATTAGCCTTAGATTTCTAACCTTGTTCATATTTAATATCTTTTAGTTGGTATTAAACTTCAATTTTATGGGTAATAGACTTTCCCCCCCAAAATGATAGAACTTGGTTTTTGGAGGGGGTGTTAGCCTTGAATTTTCAGACAAATTGGTCCTGATTTCACGAGCCCCATTTTAAATGAGTATTAGCCTTAGATTTCTAACCTTGTTCATATCCAATCCCTTTTAGTTGGTATTAGACTTGAAATTTATGGGTAATAGATTTCTCCCCCCAATATGATAGAACTTGGTTTTTTGGAGGGGGTGTTAGCCTTGGATTTTCGGACAAATTGGTCCTGACTTCACGAGCCCCATTTTAAATGAGTATTAGCCTTAGATTTGTAACCTTGTTCATATCCAATACCTTTTAGTTGGTATTACACTTGAAATTTATGGGTAATAGACTTTTCCCCCCAAAATGATAGAACTTGGTTTTTGGAGGGGTTGTTAGCCTTGGATTTTCGGACAAATTGGTCCTGACTAGACGAGCCCCATTTTAAATGATTATTAGCCTTATATTTATAACATTGTTCATATCCAATACCTTTTAGTTGGTATTAGACTTGAAATTTATGGGTAATAGACTTTTCCCTCAAAAATGATTGAACTTGGTTTTTGGAGGGGGTGTTAGCCTTGCATTTTCGGACAAATTGATCATGACTCCACGAGCCCCATGTAAATGATTATTAGCCTTAGATTTCTAACCTTATTCATATCCCAGACCTTTTAGTTGGTATTAGACTTCAAATTTATGAGTAATAGACTTTCCCCCCCAAAATGATAGAACTTGGTTTTTGGAGGGGGTGTTAGCCTTGGATTTTCGGACAAATTGGTCCTGACTAGACGAGCCCCATTTTAAATGAGTATTAGCCTTAGATTTCTAACCTTGTTCATATCCAATCCCTTATAGTTGGTATTAGACTTGAAATTTATGGGTAATAGACTTTTCCCCCAAAAATGATAGAACTTGCTTTTTGGAGGGGGTGTTAGCCTTGGATTTTCGGACAAATTGGTCCTGACTTCACGAGCCCCATTTTAAATGAGTATTAGCCTTAGATTTCTAACCTTGTTCATATCCAATACCTTTTAGTTGGTATTACACTTGAAATTTATGGGTAATAGACTTTTCCCCCCAGAATGAATGAACTTGGTTTTTGGAGGGGGTGTTAGCCTTGGATTTTCAGACAAATTGGTCCTGACTTGACGAGCCCCATTTTAAATGAGTATTAGCCTTAGATTTATAACCTTGTTCATATTCAATACCTTTTAGTTGGTATTAGACTTCAAATTTATGGGTAATAGACTTTTCCCCCTAAATGATTGAACTTGGTTTTTGGAGGGGGTGTTAGCCTTGCATTTTCAGACAAATTGATCATGACTCCACGAGCCCCATTTAAATGAGTATTAGCCTTAGATTTCTAACCTTGTTCATATCCAAGCCCTTTTAGTTGGTATTAGACATCAAATTTATGGGTAATAGAGTTTCCCCCAAAAATGATAGAACTTGGTTTTTGGAGGGGGTGTTAGCCTTGGATTTTCTGGACAAATTGGTCCCCGACTCGACGAGCCCCATTTTAAATGAGTATTAGCCTTATATTTCTAACCTTGTTCATATCCAATATCTTTTAGTTGGTATTAGACTTCAAATTTATGAGTAATAGACTTTTCTGCCCAAACATGATTGAACTTGGTTTTTGGAGGGGGTGTTATCCTTGGATTTTCATACAAATTGGTCCTTACTCGACGAGCCCCATTTTAAATGAGTATTAGCCTTAGATTTCTAACATTGATCATATCCAATCCCTTTTAGTTGGTATTAGACTTCAAATTTATGGGTAATAGACTTTTCCCCCCAAACATGATTGAACTTGGTTTTTGGAGGGGGTGTTAGCCTTGAATTTTCAGACAAATTGGTCCTGACTTGACGAGCCCCATTTTAAATAATTATTAGCCTTAGATTTCTAACCTTGTTCATATCCAATCCCTTTTAGTTGGTATTAGACTTGAAATTTATGGGTAATAGATTTCTCCCCCCAATATGATAGAACTTGGTTTTTGGAGGGGGTGTTAGCCTTGAATTTTCGGACAAATTGGTCCTGACTTCACGAGCCCCATTTTAAATGAGTATTAGCCTTAGATTTCTAACCTTGTTCATATCCAATACCTTTTAGTTGGTATTACACTTGAAATTTATGGTTAATAGACTTTTCCCCCCAAAATGATAGAACTTGGTTTTTGGAGGGGTTGTTAGCCTTGGATTTTCAGACAAATTGGTCCTGACTTGACGAGCCCCATTTTAAATGAGTATTAGCCTTAGATTTATAACCTTGTTCATATACAATACCTTTTAGTTGGTATTAGACTTCAAATTTATGGGTAATAGACTTTTCCCCCAAAAATGATTGAACTTGGTTTTCGGAGGGGGTGTTAGCCTTGCATTTTCAGACAAATTGATCATGATTCCACGAGCCCCATTTAAATGAGTATTAGCCTTAGATTTCTAACCTTGTTCATATCCAAGCCCTTTTAGTTGGTATTAGACATCAAATTTATGGGTAATAGAGTTTCCCCCCCAAAATGATAGAACTTGGTTTTTGGAGGGGGTGTTAGCCTTGGATTTTCTGACAAATTGGTCCCCGACTCGACGAGCCCCATTTTTAAATGAGTATTAGCCTTATATTTCTAACCTTGTTCATATCCAATATCTTTTAGTTGGTATTAGACTTCAAATTTATGAGTAATAGACTTTTCCCGCCCAAACATGATTGAACTTGGTTTTTGGAGGGGGTGTTATCCTTGGATTTTCTGACAAATTGGTCCCTTACTCGACGAGCCCCATTTTAAATGAGTATTAGCCTTAGATTTCTAACATTGATCATATCCAATCCCTTTTAGTTGGTATTAGACTTCAAATTTATGGGTAATAGACTTTTCCCCCCCAAAACATGATTGAACTTGGTTTTTGGAGGGGGTGTTAGCCTTGAATTTTCTGACAAATTGGTCCCGACTTGACGAGCCCCATTTTAAATAATTATTAGCCTTAGATTTCTAACCTTGTTCATATCCAATCCCTTTTAGTTGGTATTAGACTTGAAATTTATGGGTAATAGACTTTTTCCCCCCCAAAATGATAGAACTTGGTTTTTGGAGGGGGTGTTAGCCTTGAATTTTCTGACAAATTGGTCCCGACTTCACGAGCCCCATTTTAAATGAGTATTAGCCTTAGATTTCTAACCTTGTTCATATCCAATACCTTTTAGTTGGTATTACACTTGAAATTTATGGGTTAATAGACTTTTCCCCCCCAAAAATGATAGAACTTGGTTTTTGGAGGGGTTGTTAGCCTTGGATTTTCGTGACAAATTGGTCCCGACTTGACGAGCCCCATTTTAAATGAGTATTAGCCTTAGATTTATAACCTTGTTCATATCCAATACCTTTTAGTTGGTATTAGACTTCAAATTTATGGGTAATAGACTTTTCCCCCCAAAAATGATTGAACTTGGTTTTTCGGAGGGGGGTGTTAGCCTTGCATTTTCAGACAAATTGATCATGATTCCACGAGCCCCATTTTAAATGAGTATTAGCCTTAGATTTCTAACCTTGTTCATATCCAAGCCCTTTTAGTTGGTATTAGACATCAAATTTATGGGTAATAGACTTTCCCCCCCAAAATGATAGAACTTGGTTTTTGGAGGGGGTGTTAGCCTTGGATTTTCAGACAAATTGGTCCTTACTCGACGAGCCCCATTTTAAATGAGTATTAGCCTTAGATTTCTAACATTGATCATATCCAATCCCTTTTAGTCGGTATTAGACTTCAAATTATGGGTAATAGACTTTTCCCCCCAAAATGATAGAACTTGGTTTTTAGAGGGGGTGTTAGCCTTGGATTTTCAGACAAATTGGTCCTGACTCGACGAGCCCCATTTTAAATGCGTATTAGCCTTAGATTTATAACCTTGTTCATATCCAATATCTTTTAGTTGGTATTAGACTTCAAATTTATGGGTAATAGACTTTTCCCCCCAAAATGATAGAACTTGGTTTTTGGAGGGGGTGTTGGCCTTGGATTTTCAGACTAATTGGTCCTAACTCGACGAGCCCCATTTTAAATGAGTATTAGCCTTAGATTTCTAACCTTGTTCATATCCAATACCTTTTAGTTGGTATTAGACTTCAAATTTATGGGTAATAGACTTTCCCCCCAAAAATGATTGAACTTGGTTTTTGGAGGGGGTGTTAGCCTTGGATTTTCGGACAAAATGGTCCTGACTCGACGAGCCCCATTTTAAATGAGTATTAGCCTTAGATTTCTAAACTTGTTCATATCCAATATCTTTTAGTTGGTATTAGCGTTAAAAATTTATGGGTAATAGACTTTTCCCCCCAAAATGATAGAACTTGGTTTTTGGAGGGGGTGTTAGCCTTGGATTTTCGGACAAATTGGTCTTGACTTCACGAGCCCCATTTTAAATGAGTATTAGCCTTAGATTTCTAACCTTGTTCATATACAATACCTTTTAGTTGGTATTAGACTTCAAATTTATGGGTAATAGACTTTTCCCCCCAAAATGATAGAACTTGGTTTTTGGAGGGGATGTTAGCCTTGGATTTTCGGACAAATTGGTCCTGACTTCACGAGCCCCATTTTAAATGAGTATTAGCCTTGTATTTCTAAACTTGTTCATATCCAATACCTTTTAGTTGGTATTAGACTTCAAATTTATGGGTAATAGACTTTTCCCCCCAAAATGATAGAACTTGGTTTTTGGAGGGGGTGTTAGCCTTGGATTTTCAGACTAATTGGTCCTGACTTGACGAGCCCCATTTTAAATGAGTATTAGCCTTAGATTTCGAACCTTGTTCATATCCAATACCTTTTACTTTGTATTAGACTTCAAATTTATGGGTAATAGACTATTCCCTCAAAAATGATTGAACTTGGTTTTTGGAGGAGGTGTTAGCCTTGCATTTTCAGAAAAATTGATCATGACTCGACGAGCCCCATTTTAAATGAGTATTAGCCTTAGATTTCTAACCTTGTTCATATCCAATCCCTTTTAGTTGGTATTAGACTTCAAATTTATGGGTAATAGACTTTTCCCCCCAAAATGATAGAACTTGGTTTTTGGAGGGGGTGTTAGCTTTGGATTTTCGGACAAATTGGTCCTGACTTCACGAGCCCCATTTTAAATGAGTATTAGCCTTAGATTAATAACCTTATTCATATCCAATACCTTTTAGTTGGTATTAGACTTCAAATTTATGGGTAATAGACTTTTTCCCCCAAACTGATAGAACTTGGTTTTTGGAGGGGGTGTTAGCCTTGGATTTTCAGACTAATTGGTCCTGACTCGACGAGCCCCATTTTAAATGAGTATTAGCCTTAGAATTCTAACCTTGTTCATAGCCAATCCCTTTTAGTTGTTATTAGACTTCAAATTTAAGGGTAATAGACTTTTCCCCCCAAAATGATAGAACTTGGTTTTTGTAGGGGGTGTTAGCCTTGGATTTTCAGACAAATTGGTCCTGACTTGACGAGCCCCATTTTAAATGATTAGTAGCCTTAGATTTCTAACCTTGTTCATATCCAATACCTTTTAGTTGGTATTAGACTTCAAATTTATGGGTAATAGACTTTCCCCCCAAAAATGATTGAACTTGGTTTTTGGAGGGGGTGTTAGCCTTGGATTTTCGGACAAATTGGTCCTGACTCGACAAGCCCCATTTTAAATGAGTATTAGCCTTAGATTTCTAATATTGATCATATCCAATCCCTTTTAGTTGGTATTAGACTTCAAATTGATTGGTAATAGACTTTTCCCCCCAAAATGATAGAACTTGGTTTTTGGAGGGGGTGTTAGCCTTGGATTTTCGGACAAATTGGTCCTGACTAGACGAGCCCCATTTTAAATGATTATTAGCCTTATATTTATAACATTGTTCATATCCAATACCTTTTAGTTGGTATTAGACTTGAAATTTATGGGTAATAGACTTTTCCCTCAAAAATGATTGAACTTGGTTTTTGGAGGGGGTGTTAGCCTTGCATTTTCGGACAAATTGATCATGACTCCACGAGCCCCATTTAAATGATTATTAGCCTTAGATTTCTAACCTTATTCATATCCAAGCCCTTTTAGTTGGTATTAGACTTCAAATTTATGAGTAATAGACTTTCCCCCCCAAAATGATAGAACTTGGTTTTTGGAGGGGGTGTTAGCCTTGGATTTTCGGACAAATTGGTCCTGACTAGACGAGCCCCATTTTAAATGAGTATTAGCCTTAGATTTCTAACCTTGTTCATATCCAATCCCTTATAGTTGGTATTAGACTTGAAATTTATGGGTAATAGACTTTTCCCCCCAAAATGATAGAACTTGGTTTTTCGAGGGGGTATTAGCCTTGGATTTTCGGACAAATTGGTCCTGACTTCACGAGCCCCATTTTAAATGAGTATTAGCCTTAGATTTCTAACCTTGTTCATATCCAATACCTTTTAGTAGGTATTACACTTGAAATTTATGGGTAATAGACTTTTCCCCCCAAAATGATAGAACTTGGTTTTTGGAGGGGTTGTTAGCCTTGGATTTTCAGACAAATTGGTCCAGACTTGACGAGCCCCATTTTAAATGAGTATTAGCCTTAGATTTCTAACCTTGTTCATATCCAATACCTTTTAGTTGGTATTAGACTTCAAATTTATGGGTAATAGACTTTTCCCCCCAAACATGATTGAACTTGGTTTTTGGAGGGGTTGTTAGCCTTGGATTTTCAGACAAATTAGTCCAGACTTGACGAGCCCCATTTTAAATGAGTATTAGCCTTAGATTTCTAACCTTGTTCATATCCAATACCTTTTAGTTGGTATTAGACTTCAAATTTATGGGTAATAGACTTTTCCCCCCAAACATGATTGAACTTGGTTTTTGGAGGGGGTGTTAGCCTTGAATTTTCAGACAAATTGGTCCTGACTAGACGAGCCCCATTTTAAATGATTATTAGCCTTATATTTATAACATTGTTCATATCCAATACCTTTTAGTTGGTATTAGACTTGAAATTTATGGGTAATAGACTTTTCCCTCAAAAATGATTGAACTTGGTTTTTGGAGGGGGTGTTAGCCTTGCATTTTCGGACAAATTGATCATGACTCCACGAGCCCCATTTAAATGATTATTAGCCTTAGATTTCTAACCTTGTTCATATCCAAGCCCTTTTAGTTGGTATTAGACTTCAAATTTATGGGTAATAGACTTTCCCCCCCAAAATGATAGAACTTGGTTTTTGGAGGGGGTGTTAGCCTTGGATTTTCGGACAAATTGGTCCTGACTTGACAAGCCCCATTTTAAATGATTAGTAGCCTTAGATTTCTAACCTTGTTCATATCCAATATCTTTTAGTTGGTATTAGACTTCAATTTTATGGGTAATAGACTTTTCCCCCCAAAATCATAGAACTTGGTTTTTGGAGGGGGTGTTAGCCTTGGATTTTCGGACAAATTGGTCCTGACTTGACGAGCCCCATTTTAAATGAGTATTAGCCTTAGATTTATAACCTTGTTCATATACAATACCTTTTAGTTGGTATTAGACTTCAAATTTATGGGTAATAGACTTTTCCCCCCAAAACATGATTGAACTTGTTTTTTGAAGGGGGTGTTAGCCTTGAATTTTCAGACAAATTGGTCCTGACTTGACGAGCCCCATTTTAAATGATTATTAGCCTTAGATTTATAACCTTGTTCATATCCAATCCCTTTTAGTTGGTATTAGACTTCAAATTTATGGGTAATAGACTTTTCCCCCCAAAATGATAGAACTTGCTTTTTGGAGGGGGTGTTAGCCTTGGATTTTCGGACAAATTGGTCCTGACTTGACGAGCCCCATTTTAAATGAGTATTAGCCTTAGATTTCTAACCTTGTTCATATCCAATACCTTTTAGTTGGTATTACACTTGAAATTTATGGGTAATAGACTTTCCCCCCCAGAATGAATGAACTTGGTTTTTGGAGGGGGTGTTAGCCTTGGATTTTCAGACAAATTGGTCCTGACTTGACGAGCCCCATTTTAAATGAGTATTAGCCTTAGATTTATAACCTTTTTCATATTCAATACCTTTTAGTTGGTATTAGACTTCAAATTTATGGGTAATAGACTTTTCCCCCTAAATGATTGAACTTGGTTTTTGGAGGGGGTGTTAGCCTTGCATTTTCAGACAAATTGATCATGACTCCACGAGCCCCATTTAAATGAGTATTAGCCTTAGATTTCTAACCTTGTTCATATCCAAGCCCTTTTAGTTGGTATTAGACATCAAATTTATGGGTAATAGAGTTTCCCCCCCAAAATGATAGAACTTGGTTTTTGGAGGGGGTGTTAGCCTTGGATTTTCGGACAAATTGGTCCTGACTCGACGAGCCCCATTTTAAATGAGTATTAGCCTTATATTTCTAACCTTGTTCATATCCAATATCTTTTAGTTGGTATTAGACTTCAAATTTATGAGTAATAGACTTTTCTGCCCAAACATGATTGAACTTGGTTTTTGGAGGGGGTGTTATCCTTGGATTTTCAGACAAATTGGTCCTTACTCGACGAGCCCCATTTTAAATGAGTATTAGCCTTAGATTTCTAACATTGATCATATCCAATCCCTTTTAGTTGGTATTAGACTTCAAATTTATGGGTAATAGACTTTTCCCCCCAAACATGATTGAACTTGGTTTTTGGAGGGGGTGTTAGCCTTGAATTTTCAGACAAATTGGTCCTGACTTGACGAGCCCCATTTTAAATAATTATTAGCCTTAGATTTCTAACCTTGTTCATATCCAATCCCTTTTAGTTGGTATTAGACTTGAAATTTATGGGTAATAGATTTCTCCCCCCAATATGATAGAACTTGGTTTTTGGAGGGGGTGTTAGCCTTGAATTTTCGGACAAATTGGTCCTGACTTCACGAGCCCCATTTTAAATGAGTATTAGCCTTAGATTTCTAACCTTGTTCATATCCAATACCTTTTAGTTGGTATTACACTTGAAATTTATGGTTAATAGACTTTTTCCCCCAAAATGATAGAACTTGGTTTTTGGAGGGGGTGTTAGCCTTGGATTTTCTGACAAATTGGTCCTGACTTGACGAGCCACATTTTAAATGAGTATTAGCCTTAGATTTCTAACCTTGTTCATATCCAATACCTTTTAGTTGGTATTACACATCAAATTTATGGGTAATAGACTTTCCCCCCCAAAATGATAGAACTTGGTTTTTGGAGGGGGTTTTAGCCTTGGATTTTCGGACAAATTGGTTCTGACTCGACGAGCCCCATTTTAAATGAGTATTAGCCTTATATTTCTAACCTTGTTCCTATCCAATATCTTTTAGTTGGTATTAGACTTCAAATTTATGGGTAATAGACTTTTCCCCCCAAAATGATAGAACTTGGTTTTTGGAGGGGGTGTTAGCCTTGAATTTTCGGACAAATTAGTCCTGACTTCACGAGCCCCATTTTAAATGAGTATTAGCCTTAGATTTCTAACCTTGTTCATATCCAATACCTTTTAGTTGGTATTACACTTGAAATTTATGGGTAATAGACTTTTCCCCCCAAAATGATAGAACTTGGTTTTTGGAGATGTTGTTAGCCTTGGATTTTCAGACAAATTGGTCCTGACTTGAGGAACCCCATTTTAAATGAGTATTAGCCTTATATTTATAACCTTGTTCATATCAAATACCTTTTAGTTGGTATTAGACTTCAAATTTATGGGTAATAGACTTTTCCCCCAAAAATGATTGAACTTGGTTTTCGGAGGGGGTGTTAGCCTTGCATTTTCAGACAAATTGATCATGATTCCACGAGCCCCATTTAAATGAGTATTAGCCTTAGATTTCTAACCTTGTTCATATCCAAGCCCTTTTAGTTGGTATTAGACATCAAATTTATGGGTAATAGACTTTCCCCCCCAAAATGATAGAACTTGGTTTTTGGAGGGGGTGTTAGCCTTGGATTTTCAGACAAATTAGTCCTTACTCGACGAGCCCCATTTTAAATGATTATTAGCCTTAGATTTCTAACATTGATCATATCCAATCCCTTTTAGTTGGTATTAGACTTCAAATTTATGGGTAATAGACTTTTCCCCCCAAAATGATAGAACTTGGTTTTTAGAGGGGGTGTTAGCCTTGGATTTTCAGACAAATTGGTCCTGACTCGACGAGCCCCATTTTAAATGAGTATTAGCCTTATATTTCTAAACTTGTTCATATCCAATACCTTTTAGTTGGTATTTGACTTCAAATTTATGGGTAATAGACTTTTCCCCCCAAAATGATAGAACTTGGTTTTTGGAGGGGGGTGTTAGCCTTGGATTTTCGTGACTAAATTGGTCCCGACTTGACGAGCCCCATTTTAAATGAGTATTAGCCTTAGATTTCTAACCTTGTTCATATCCAATACCTTTTAGTTGGTATTAGACTTCAAATTTATGGGTAATAGACTTTTCCCCCCAAACATGATTGAACTTGGTTTTTGGAGGGGGTTGTTAGCCTTGGATTTTCGGACAAATTAGTCCCGGACTTGACGAGCCCCATTTTAAATGAGTATTAGCCTTAGATTTCTAACCTTGTTCATATCCAATACCTTTTAGTTGGTATTAGACTTCAAATTTATGGGTAATAGACTTTTCCCCCCAAACATGATTGAACTTGGTTTTTGGAGGGGGTGTTAGCCTTGAATTTTCAGACAAATTGGTCCTGACTAGACGAGCCCCATTTTAAATGATTATTAGCCTTATATTTATAACATTGTTCATATACAATACCTTTTAGTTGGTATTAGACTTGAAATTTATGGGTAATAGACTTTTCCCTCAAAAATGATTGAACTTGGTTTTTGGAGGGGGTGTTAGCCTTGCATTTTCGGACAAATTGATCATGACTCCACGAGCCCCATTTAAATGATTATTAGCCTTAGATTTCTAACCTTGTTCATATCCAAGCCCTTTTAGTTGGTATTAGACTTCAAATTTATGGGTAATAGACTTTCCCCCCCAAAATGATAGAACTTGGTTTTTGGAGGGGGTGTTAGCCTTGGATTTTCGGACAAATTGGTCCTGACTTGACAAGCCCCATTTTAAATGATTAGTAGCCTTAGATTTCTAACCTTGTTCATATCCAATATCTTTTAGTTGGTATTAGACTTCAATTTTATGGGTAATAGACTTTTCCCCCCAAAATCATAGAACTTGGTTTTTGGAGGGGGTGTTAGCCTTGGATTTTCGGACAAATTGGTCCTGACTTGACGAGCCCCATTTTAAATGAGTATTAGCCTTAGATTTATAACCTTGTTCATATACAATACCTTTTAGTTGGTATTAGACTTCAAATTTATGGGTAATAGACTTTTCCCCCCAAACATGATTGAACTTGTTTTTTGAAGGGGGTGTTAGCCTTGAATTTTCAGACAAATTGGTCCTGACTTGACGAGCCCCATTTTAAATGATTATTAGCCTTAGATTTCTAACCTTGTTCATATCCAATCCCTTTTAGTTGGTATTAGACTTCAAATTTATGGGTAATAGACTTTTCCCCCCAAAATGATAGAACTTGCTTTTTGGAGGGGGTGTTAGCCTTGGATTTTCGGACAAATTGGTCCTGACTTGACGAGCCCCATTTTAAATGAGTATTAGCCTTAGATTTCTAACCTTGTTCATATCCAATACCTTTTAGTTGGTATTACACTTGAAATTTATGGGTAATAGACTTTCCCCCCCAGAATGAATGAACTTGGTTTTTGGAGGGGGTGTTAGCCTTGGATTTTCAGACAAATTGGTCCTGACTCGACGAGCCCCATTTTAAATGAGTATTAGCCTTATATTTCTAAACTTGTTCATATCCAATACCTTTTAGTTGGTATTTGACTTCAAATTTATGGGTAATAGACTTTTCCCCCCAAAATGATAGAACTTGGTTTTTGGAGGGGGTGTTAGCCTTGGATTTTCAGACTAATTGGTCCTGACTTGACGAGCCCCATTTTAAATGAGTATTAGCCTTAGATTTCTAACCTTGTTCATATCCAATACCTTTTAGTTGGTATTATACTTCAAATTTATGGGTAATAGACTTTTCCCCCCAAACATGATTGAACTTGGTTTTTGGAGGGGGTGTTAGCCTTGAATTTTCAGACAAATTGGTCCTGACTTGACGAGCCCCATTTTAAATTATTATTAGCCTTAGATTTCTAACCTTGTTCATTTCCAATCCCTTTTAGTTGGTATTAGACTTCAAATTTATGGGTAATAGACTTCTCCCCCCAATATGATAGAACTTGGTTTTTGGAGGGGGTGTTAGCCTTGGATTTTCGGACAAATTGGTCCTGACTTCACGAGCCCCATTTTAAATGAGTATTAGCCTTAGATTTATAACCTTGTTCATATCCAATACCTTTTAGTTGGTATTACACTTCAAATTTATGGGTAATAGACTTTTCCCCCCAGAATGAATGAACTTGGTTTTTGGAGGGGGTGTTAGCCTTGGATTTTCAGACAAATTGGTCCTGACTTGACGAGCCCCATTTTAAATGAGTATTAGCCTTAGATTTATAACCTTGTTCATATTCAATACCTTTTAGTTGGTATTAGACTTCAAATTTATGGGTAATAGACTTTTCCCCCTAAATGATTGAACTTGGTTTTTTGGAGGGGGTGTTAGCCTTGCATTTTCGTGACAAATTGATCATGACTCCACGAGCCCCATTTAAATGAGTATTAGCCTTAGATTTCTAACCTTGTTCATATCCAAGCCCTTTTAGTTTGTATTAGACATCAAATTTATGGGTAATAGAGTTTCCCCCCCAAAATGATAGAACTTGGTTTTTGGAGGGGGTGTTAGCCTTGGATTTTCGGACAAATTGGTCCTGACTCGACGAGCCCCATTTTAAATGAGTATTAGCCTTATATTTCTAACCTTGTTCATATCCAATATCTTTTAGTTGGTATTAGACTTCAAATTTATGGGTAATAGACTTTTCTGCCCAAACATGATTGAACTTGGTTTTTGGAGGGGGTGTTATCCTTGGATTTTCACACAAATTGGTCCTTACTCGTCGAGCCCCGTTTTAAATGAGTATTAGCCTTAGATTTCTAACATTGATCATATCCAATCCCTTTTAGTTGGTATTAGACTTCAAATTTATGGGTAATAGACTTTTCCCCCCAAAATGATAGAACTTGGTTTTTAGAGGGGGTGTTAGCCTTGGATTTTCGGACAAATTGGTCCTGACTTCACGAGCCCCATTTTAAATGAGTATTAGCCTTAGATTTCTAACCTTGTTCATATCAAATACCTTTTAGTTGGTATTACACTTGAAATTTATGGGTAATAGACTTTTCCCCCCAAAATGATAGAACTTGGTTTTTGGAGGGGTTGTTAGCCTTGGATTTTCAGACAAATTGTTCCAGACTTGACGAGCCCCATTTTAAATGAGTATTAGCCTTATATTTCTAACCTTGTTCATATCCAATACCTTTTAGTTGGTATTAGACTTCAAATTTATGGGTAATAGACTTTTCCCCCCAAACATGATTGAACTTGGTTTTTGGAGGGGGTGTTAGCCTTGAATTTTCAGACAAATTGGTCCTGACTTGACGAGCCCCATTTTAAATAATTATTAGCCTTAGATTTCTAACCTTGTTCATATCCAATCCCTTTTAGTTTGTATTAGACTTGAAATTTATGGGTAATAGATTTCTCCCCCCAATATGATAGAACTTGGTTTTTGGAGGGGGTGTTAGCCTTGAATTTTCGGACAAATTGGTCCTGACTTCACGAGCCCCATTTTAAATGAGTATTAGCCTTAGATTTCTAACCTTGTTCATATCCAATACCTTTTAGTTGGTATTACACTTGAAATTTATGGTTAATAGACTTTTCCCCCCAAAATGATAGAACTTGGTTTTTGGAGGGGTTGTTAGCCTTGGATTTTCAGACAAATTGGTCCTGACTTGACGAGCCCCATTTTAAATGAGTATTAGCCTTAGATTTATAACCTTGTTCATATCCAATACCTTTTAGTTGGTATTAGACTTCAAATTTATGGGTAATAGACTTTTCCCCCATAAATGATTGAACTTGGTTTTTGGAGGGGGTGTTAGCCTTGCATTTTCAGATAAATTGATCATGACTCCACGAGCCCCATTTAAATGAGTATTAGCCTTAGATTTCTAACCTTGTTCATATCCAAGCCCTTTTAGTTGGTATTAGACATCAAATTTATGGGTAATAGACTTTCCCCCCCAAAATGATAGAACTTGGTTTTTGGAGGGGGTGTTAGCCTTGGATTTTCGGACAAATTGGTTCTGACTCGACGAGCCCCATTTTAAATGAGTATTAGCCTTATATTTCTAACCTTGTTCATATGCAATATCTTTTAGTCGGTATTAGACTTCAAATTTATGGGTAATAGACTTTTCCCTCCAAAATGATAGAACTTGGTTTTTGGAGGGGGTGTTAGCCTTGAATTTTCGGACAAATTGGTCCTGACTTCACGAGCCCCATTTTAAATGAGTATTAGCCTTAGATTTCTAACCTTGTTCATATCCAATACCTTTTAGTTGGTATTACACTTGAAATTTATGGGTAATAGACTTTTCCCCCCAAAATGATAGAACTTGGTTTTTGGAGATGTTGTTAGCCTTGGATTTTCAGACAAATTGGTCCTGACTTGACGAACCCCATTTTAAATGAGTATTAGCCTTAGATTTATAACCTTGTTCATATCAAATACCTTTTAGTTGGTATTAGACTTCAAATTTATGGGTAATAGACTTTTCCCCCAAAAATGATTGAACTTGGTTTTCGGAGGGGGTGTTAGCCTTGCATTTTCAGACAAATTGATCATGATTCCACGAGCCCCATTTAAATGAGTATTAGCCTTAGATTTCTAACCTTGTTCATATCCAAGCCCTTTTAGTTGGTATTAGACATCAAATTTATGGGTAATAGACTTTCCCCCCCAAAATGATAGAACTTGGTTTTTGGAGGGGGTGTTAGCCTTGGATTTTCAGACAAATTGGTCCTTACTCGACGAGCCCCATTTTAAATGAGTATTAGCCTTAGATTTCTAACATTGATCATATCCAATCCCTTTTAGTCGGTATTAGACTTCAAATTATGGGTAATAGACTTTTCCCCCCAAAATGATAGAACTTGGTTTTTAGAGGGGGTGTTAGCCTTGGATTTTCAGACAAATTGGTCCTGACTCGACGAGCCCCATTTTAAATGCGTATTAGCCTTAGATTTATAACCTTGTTCATATCCAATATCTTTTAGTTGGTATTAGACTTCAAATTTATGGGTAATAGACTTTTCCCCCCAAAATGATAGAACTTGGTTTTTAGAGGGGGTGTTGGCCTTGGATTTTCAGACTAATTGGTCCTGACTCGACGAGCCCCATTTTAAATGAGTATTAGCCTTAGATTTCTAACCTTGTTCATATCCAATACCTTTTAGTTGGTATTAGACTTCAAATTTATGGGTAATAGACTTTCCCCGCAAAAATGATTGAACTTGGTTTTTGGAGGGGGTGTTAGCCTTGGATTTTCGGACAAATTGGTCCTGACTCGACGAGCCCCATTTTAAATGAGTATTAGCCTTATATTTCTAAACTTGTTCATATCCAATATCTTTTAGTTGGTATTAGCCTTAAAAATTTATGGGTAATAGACTTTTCCCCCCAAAATGATAGAACTTGGTTTTTGGAGGGGGTGTTAGCCTTGGATTTTCGGACAAATTGGTCTTGACTTCACGAGCCCCATTTTAAATGAGTATTAGCCTTAGATTTCTAACCTTGTTCATATACAATACCTTTTAGTTGGTATTAGACTTCAAATTTATGGGTAATAGACTTTTCCCCCCAAAATGATAGAACTTGGTTTTTGGAGGGGATGTTAGCCTTGGATTTTTGGACAAATTGGTCCTGACTTCACGAGCCCCATTTTAAATGAGTATTAGCCTTATATTTCTAAACTTGTTCATATCCAATACCTTTTAGTTGGTATTAGACTTCAAATTTATGGGTAATAGACTTTTCCCCCCAAAATGATAGAACTTGGTTTTTGGAGGGGGTGTTAGCCTTGGATTTTCAGACTAATTGGTCCTGACTTGACGAGCCCCATTTTAAATGAGTATTAGCCTTAGATTTCTAACCTTGTTCATATCCAATACCTTTTACTTTGTATTAGACTTCAAATTTATGGGTAATAGACTATTCCCTCAAAAATGATTGAACTTGGTTTTTGGAGGGCGTGTTAGCCTTGCATTTTCAGAAAAATTGATCATGACTCGACGAGCCCCATTTTAAATGAGTATTAGCCTTAGATTTCTAACCTTGTTCATATCCAATCCCTTTTAGTTGGTATTAGACTTCAAATTTATGGGTAATAGACTTTTCCCCCCAAAATGATAGAACTTGGTTTTTGGAGGGGGTGTTAGCCTTGGATTTTCGGACAAATTGGTCCTGACTTCACGAGCCCCATTTTAAATGAGTATTAGCCTTAGATTTCTAACCTTGTTCATATCCAATACCTTTTAGTTGGTATTAGATTTCAAATTTATGGGTAATAGACTTTTTCCCCCAAACTGATAGAACTTGGTTTTTGGAGGGGGTGTTAGCCTTGGATTTTCAGACAAATTGGTCCTGACTTGACGAGCCCCATTTTAAATGATTAGTAGCCTTAGATTTCTAACCTTGTTCATATCCAATACCTTTTAGTTGGTATTAGACTTCAAATTTATGGGTAATAGACTTTCCCCCCAAAAATGATTGAACTTGGTTTTTGGAGGGGGTGTTAGCCTTGGATTTTCGGACAAATTGGTCCTGACTCGACAAGCCCCATTTTAAATGAGTATTAGCCTTAGATTTCTAATATTGATCATATCCAATCCCTTTTAGTTGGTATTAGACTTCAAATTTATGGGTAATAGACTTTTCCCCCTAAAATGATAGAACTTGGCTTTTGGAGGGGGTGTTATCCTTGGATTTTCAGACAAATTGGTCATGACTTCACGAGCCCTATTTTAAATGAGTATTAGCCTTAGATTTCTGACCTTGTTCATATCCAATACCTTTTAGTTTGTATTAGACTTCAAATTTATGGGTAATAGACTTTTCCCCCCAAAATGATAGAACTTGGTTTTTAGAGGGGGTGTTGGCCTTGGATTTTCAGACTAATTGGTCCTGACTCGACGATCCCCATTTTAAATGAGTATTAGCCTTAGATTTCTAACCTTGTTCATATCCAATACCTTTTAGTTGGTATTAGACTTCAAATTTATGGGTAATAGACTTTCCCCCCAAAAATGATTGAACTTGGTTTTTGGAGGGGGTGTTAGCCTTGGATTTTCGGACAAATTGGTCCTGACTCGACGAGCCCCATTTTAAATGAGTATTAGCCTTATATTTCTAAACTTGATCATATCCAATATCTTTTAGTTGGTATTAGCCTTAAAAATTTATGGGTAATAGACTTTTCCCCCCAAAATGATAGAACTTGGTTTTTGGAGGGGGTGTTAGCCTTGGATTTTCGGACAAATTGGTCTTGACTTCACGAGCCCCATTTTAAATGAGTATTAGCCTTAGATTTCTAACCTTGTTCATATACAATACCTTTTAGTTGGTATTAGACTTCAAATTTATGGGTAATAGACTTTTCCCCCCCAAAATGATAGAACTTGGTTTTTGGAGGGGATGTTAGCCTTGGATTTTTCGGGACAAATTGGTCCCGACTTCACGAGCCCCATTTTAAATGAGTATTAGCCTTATATTTCTAAACTTGTTCATATCCAATACCTTTTAGTTGGTATTAGACTTCAAATTTATGGGTAATAGACTTTTCCCCCCAAAAATGATAGAACTTGGTTTTTGGAGGGGGTGTTAGCCTTGGATTTTCGTGACTAATTGGTCCCCGACTTGACGAGCCCCATTTTAAATGAGTATTAGCCTTAGATTTCTAACCTTGTTCATATCCAATACCTTTTACTTTGTATTAGACTTCAAATTTATGGGTAATAGACTATTCCCTCAAAAATGATTGAACTTGGTTTTTGGAGGGGGTGTTAGCCTTGCATTTTCAGAAAAATTGATCATGACTCGACGAGCCCCATTTTAAATGAGTATTAGCCTTAGATTTCTAACCTTGTTCATATCCAATCCCTTTTAGTTGGTATTAGACTTCAAATTTATGGGTAATAGACTTTTCCCCCCAAAATGATAGAACTTGGTTTTTGGAGGGGGTGTTAGCCTTGGATTTTCGGACAAATTGGTCCTGACTTCACGAGCCCCATTTTAAATGAGTATTAGCCTTAGATTTCTAACCTTGTTCATATCCAATACCTTTTAGTTGGTATTAGATTTCAAATTTATGGGTAATAGACTTTTTCCCCCAAACTGATAGAACTTGGTTTTTGGAGGGGGTGTTAGCCTTGGATTTTCAGACAAATTGGTCCTGACTTGACGAGCCCCATTTTAAATGATTAGTAGCCTTAGATTTCTAACCTTGTTCATATCCAATACCTTTTAGTTGGTATTAGACTTCAAATTTATGGGTAATAGACTTTCCCCCCAAAAATGATTGAACTTGGTTTTTGGAGGGGGTGTTAGCCTTGGATTTTCGGACAAATTGGTCCTGACTCGACAAGCCCCATTTTAAATGAGTATTAGCCTTAGATTTCTAATATTGATCATATCCAATCCCTTTTAGTTGGTATTAGACTTCATATTTATGGGTAATAGACTTTTCCCCCCAAAATGATAGAACTTGGCTTTTGGAGGGGGTGTTATCCTTGGATTTTCAGACAAATTGGTCCTGACTTCACGAGCCCTATTTTAAATGAGTATTAGCCTTAGATTTCTGACCTTGTTCATATCCAATACCTTTTAGTTTGTATTAGACTTCAAATTTATGGGTAATAGACTTTTCCCCCCAAAATGATAGAACTTGGTTTTTGGAGGGGGTGTTAGCCTTGGATTTTCGGACAAATTGGTCCTGACTTCACGAGCCCCATTTTAAATGAGTATTAGCCTTAGATTTCTGACCTTGTTCATATCCAATACCTTTTAGTTGGTATTAGACTTCAAATTTATGGGTAATAGACTTTTCCCCCCAAAATGATAGAACTTGGCTTTTGGAGGGGGTGTTATCCTTGGATTTTCAGACAAATTGGTCCTGACTTCACGAGCCCTATTTTAAATGATTATTAGCCTTAGATTTCTGACCTTGTTCATATCCAATACCTTTTAGTTTGTATTAGACTTCAAATTTATGGGTAATAGACTTTGCCCCCCAAAATGATAGAACTTGGTTTTTGGAGGGGGTGTTGGCCTTGGATTTTCAGACTAATTGGTCCTGACTCGACGAGCCCCATTTTAAATGAGTATTAGCCTTAAATTTCTAACCTTGTTCATATCCAATACCTTTAAGTTGGTATTAGACTTCAAATTTATGGGTAATAGACTTTCCCCCCAAAAATGATTGAACTTGGTTTTTGGAGGGGGTGTTCGCCTTGGATTTTCGGACAAATTGGTCCTGACTCGACGAGCCCCATTTTAAATGAGTATTAGCCTTAGATTTCTAACCTTGTTCATATCCAATACCTTTTACTTTGTATTAGACTTCAAATTTATGGGTAATAGACTATTCCCTCAAAAATGATTGAACTTGGTTTTTGGAGGGGGTGTTAGCCTTGCATTTTCAGAAAAATTGATCATGACTCGACGAGCCCCATTTTAAATGAGTATTAGCCTTAGATTTCTAACCTTGTTCATATCCAATCCCTTTTAGTTGGTATTAGACTTCAAATTTATGGGCAATAGACTTTTCCCCCCAAAATGATAGAACTTGGTTTTTGGAGGGGGATGGGCAATAGACTTTTCCCCCCAAAATGATAGAACTTGGTTTTTGGAGGGGGTGTTAGCTTTGGATTTTTGGACAAATTGGTCCTGACTTCACGAGCCCCATTTTAAATGAGTATTAGCCTTATATTTCTAACCTTGTTCATATCCAATACCTTTTAGTTGGTATTAGACTTCAAATTTATGGGTAATAGACTTTTTCCCCCAAACTGATAGAACTTGGTTTTTGGAGGGGGTGTTAGCCTTGGATTTTCAGACTAATTGGTCCTGACTCGACGAGCCCCATTTTAAATGAGTATTAGCCTTAGAATTCTAACCTTGTTCATATCCAATCCCTTTTAGTTGTTATTAGACTTCAAATTTAAGGGTAATAGACTTTTCCCCCCAAAATGATAGAACTTGGTTTTTGCAGGGGGTGTTAGCCTTGAATTTTCAGACAAATTGGTCCTGACTTGACGAGACCCATTTTAAATGATTAGTAGCCTTAGATTTCTAACCTTGTTCATATCCAATACCTTTTAGTTGGTATTAGACTTCAAATTTATGGGTAATAGACTTTCCCCCCAAAAATGATTGAACTTGGTTTTTGGAGGGGGTGTTAGCCTTGGATTTTCGGACAAATTGGTCCTGACTCGACGAGCCCCATTTTAAATGAGTATTAGCCTTAGATTTCTAACATTGATCATATCCAATCCCTTTTAGTTGGTATTAGACTTCAAATTTATGGGTAATAGACTTTTCCCCCCAAAATGATAGAACTTGGTTTTTGGAGGGGGTGTTAGCCTTGGATTTTCGGACAAATTGGTCCTGACTCGACGAGCCCCATTTTAAATGAGTATTAGCCTTAGATTTCTAACCTTGTTCATATCCAATATCTTTTAGTTGGTATTAGACTTCAAATTTATGGGTAATAGACTTTCCCCCCAAAAATGATTGAACTTGGTTTTTGGAGGGGGTGTCGCCTTGGATTTTCGGACAAATTGGTCCTGACTCGACGAGCCCCATTTTAAATGAGTATTAGCCTTAGATTTCTAACCTTGTTCATATCCAATACCTTTTACTTTGTATTAGACTTCAAATTTATGGGTAATAGACTATTCCCTCAAAAATGATTGAACTTGGTTTTTGGAGGGGGTGTTAGCCTTGCATTTTCGTGAAAAAATTGATCATGACTCGACGAGCCCCATTTTAAATGAGTATTAGCCTTAGATTTCTAACCTTGTTCATATCCAATCCCTTTTAGTTGGTATTAGACTTCAAATTTATGGGCAATAGACTTTTCCCCCCAAAATGATAGAACTTGGTTTTTGGAGGGGGATGGGCAATAGACTTTTCCCCCCAAAATGATAGAACTTGGTTTTTGGAGGGGGTGTTAGCTTTGGATTTTCGGACAAATTGGTCCTGACTTCACGAGCCCCATTTTAAATGAGTATTAGCCTTAGATTTCTAACCTTGTTTATATCCAATACCTTTTAGTTGGTATTAGACTTCAAATTTATGGGTAATAGACTTTTTCCCCCAAACTGATAGAACTTGGTTTTTGGAGGGGGTGTTAGCCTTGGATTTTCAGACTAATTGGTCCTGACTCGACGAGCCCCATTTTAAATGAGTATTAGCCTTAGAATTCTAACCTTGTTCATATCCAATCCCTTTTAGTTGTTATTAGACTTCAAATTTAAGGGTAATAGACTTTTCCCTCCAAAATGATAGAACTTGGTTTTTGTAGGGGGTGTTAGCCTTGAATTTTCAGACAAATTGGTCCTGACTTGACGAGACCCATTTTAAATGATTAGTAGCCTTAGATTTCTAACCTTGTTCATATCCAATACCTTTTAGTTGGTATTAGACTTCAAATTTATGGGTAATAGATTTTCCCCCCAAAAATGATTGAACTTGGTTTTTGGAGGGGGTGTTAGCCTTGGATTTTCGGACAAATTGGTCCTGACTCGACGAGCCCCATTTTAAATGAGTATTAGCCTTAGATTTATAACATTGATCATATCCAATCCCTTTTAGTTGGTATTAGACTTCAAATTTATGGGTAATAGACTTTTCCCCCCAAAATGATAGAACTTGGTTTTTGGAGGGGGTGTTAGCCTTGGATTTTCGGACAAATTGGTCCTGACTCGACGAGCCCCATTTTAAATGAGTATTAGCCTTAGATTTCTAACCTTGTTCATATCGAATATCTTTTAGTTGGTATTAGACTTCAAATTTATGGGTAATTGACTTTCCCCCCAAAAATGATTGAACTTGGTTTTTGGAGGGGGTGTTAGCCTTGGATTTTCGGACAAATTGGTCCTGACTCGACGAGCCCCATTTTAAATGAGTATTAGCCTTAGATTTCTAAACTTGTTCATATCCAATATATTTTAGTTGGTATTAGACTTTAAATTTATGGGTAATAGACTTTTCCCCCCAAAATGATAGAACTTGGTTTTTGGAGGGGGTGTTAGCCTTGGATTTTCGGACAAATTGGTCTTGACTTCACGAGCCCCATTTTAAATGAGTATTAGCCTTAGATTTCTAACCTTGTTCATATACAATACCTTTTAGTTGGTATTAGACTTCAAATTTATGGGTAATAGACTTTTCCCCCCCAAAATGATAGAACTTGGTTTTTTGGAGGGGATGTTAGCCTTGGATTTTCTGGACAAATTGGTCCCCGACTTCACGAGCCCCATTTTAAATGACTATTAGCCTTATATTTCTAACCTTGTTCATATCCAATACCTTTTAGTTGGTATTAGACTTCAAATTTATGGGTAATAGACTTTTCCCCCCAAAATGATAGAACTTGGTTTTTGGAGGGGGTGTTAGCCTTGGATTTTCAGACTAATTGGTCCTGACTTGACGAGCCCCATTTTAAATGAGTATTAGCCTTAGATTTCTAAACTTGTTCATATCCAAGCCCTTTTAGTTGGTATTAGACATCAAATTTATGGGTAATAGACTTTCCCCCCCAAAATGATAGAACTTGGTTTTTGGAGGGGGTGTTAGCCTTGGATTTTCGGACAAATTGGTCCTGACTCGACGAGCCCCATTTTAAATGAGTATTAGCCTTATATTTCTAACCTTGTTCATATCCAATATCTTTTAGTTGGTATTAGACTTCAAATTTATGGGTAATAGACTTTTCCCCCCAAAATGATAGAACTTGGTTTTTGGAGGGGGTGTTATCCTTGGATTTTCAGACAAATTGGTCCGGACTCGACGAGCCCTATTTTAAATGAGTATTAGCCTTAGATTTATAACATTGATCATATCCAATCCCTTTTAGTTGGTATTAGACTTCAAATTTATGGGTAATAGACTTTTCCCCCCAAAATGATAGAACTTGGTTTTTGGAGGGGGTGTTAGCCTTGGATTTTCGGACAAATTGGTCCTGACTCGACGAGCCCCATTTTAAATGAGTATTAGCCTTAGATTTCTAACCTTGTTCATATCCAATATCTTTTAGTTTGTATTAGACTTTAAATTTATGGGTAATAGACTTTTCCCCCCAAAATGATAGAACTTGGTTTTTGGAGGGGGTGTTAGCCTTGGATTTTCGGACAAATTGGTCTTGACTTCACGAGCCCCATTTTAAATGAGTATTAGCCTTAGATTTTTAACCTTGTTCATATACAATACCTTTTAGTTGGTATTAGACTTCAAATTTATGGGTAATAGACTTTCCCCCCAAAAATGATTGAACTTGGTTTTTGGAGGGGGTGTTAGCCTTGGATTTTCGGACAAATTGGTCCTGACTCGACGAGCCCCATTTTAAATGAGTATTAGCCTTAGATTTCTAACCTTGTTCATATCCAATATCTTTTAGTTGGTATTAGACTTTAAATTTATGGGTAATAGACTTTTCCCCCCAAAATGATAGAACTTGGTTTTTGGAGGGGGTGTTAGCCTTGGATTTTCGGACAAATTGGTCCTGACTTCACGAGCCCCATTTTAAATGAGTATTAGCCTTAGATTTATAACCTTGTTCATATCCAAGCCCTTTTAGTTGGTATTAGACATCAAATTTATGGGTAATAGACTTTCCCCCTAAAAATGATAGAACTTGGTTTTTGGAGGGGGTGTTAGCCTTGGATTTTCAGACAAATTGGTCTTGACTTCACGAGCCCCATTTTAAATGAGTATTAGACTTAGATTTCTAACATTGATCATATCCAATCCCTTTTAGTTGGTATTAGACTTCAAATTTATGGGTAATAGACTTTTCCCCCCAAAATGATAGAACTTGGTTTTTAGAGGGGGTGTTAGCCTTGGATTTTCAAACAAATTGGTCCTGACTCGACGAGCCCCATTTTAAATGAGTATTAGCCTTATATTTCTAAACTTGTTCATATCCAATACTTTTTAGTTGGTATTTGACTTCAAATTTATGGGTAATAGACTTTTCCCCCCAAAATGATAGAACTTGGTTTTTGGAGGGGGTGTTAGCCTTGGATTTTCAGACTAATTGGTCCTGACTTGACGAGCCCCATTTTAAATGAGTATTAGCCTTAGATTTCTAACCTTGTTCATATCCAATACCTTTTAGTTGGTATTATACTTCAAATTTATGGGTAATAGACTTTTCCCCCCAAACATGATTGAACTTGGTTTTTGGAAGGGGTGTTAGCCTTGAATTTTCAGACAAATTGGTCCTGACTTGACGAGCCCCATTTTAAATTATTATTAGCCTTAGATTTCTAACCTTGTTCATTTCCAATCCCTTTTAGTTGGTATTAGACTTCAAATTTATGGGTAATAGACTTCTCCCCCCAAAATGATAGAACTTGGTTTTTGGAGGGGGTGTTAGCCTTGGATTTTCGGACAAATTGGTCCTGACTTCACGAGCCCCATTTTAAATGAGTATTAGCCTTAGATTTCTAACCTTGTTCATATCCAATATCTTTTAGTTTGTATTAGACTTTAAATTTATGGGTAATAGACTTTTCCCCCCAAAATGATAGAACTTGGTTTTTGGAGGGGGTGTTAGCCTTGGATTTTCGGACAAATTGGTCTTGACTTCACGAGCCCCATTTTAAATGAGTATTAGCCTTAGATTTTTAACCTTGTTCATATACAATATCTTTTAGTTGGTATTAGACTTTAAATTTATGGGTAATAGACTTTTCCCCCCAAAATGATAGAACTTGGTTTTTGGAGGGGGTGTTAGCCTTGGATTTTCGGACAAATTGGTCCTGACTTCACGAGCCCCATTTTAAATGAGTATTAGCCTTAGATTTATAACCTTGTTCATATCCAAGCCCTTTTAGTTGGTATTAGACATCAAATTTATGGGTAATAGACTTTCCCCCCAAAAATGATAGAACTTGGTTTTTGGAGGGGGTGTTAGCCTTGGATTTTCAGACAAATTGGTCTTGACTTCACGAGCCCCATTTTAAATGAGTATTAGACTTAGATTTCTAACATTGATCATATCCAATCCCTTTTAGTTGGTATTAGACTTCAAATTTATGGGTAATAGACTTTTCCCCCCAAAATGATAGAACTTGGTTTTTAGAGGGGGTGTTAGCCTTGGATTTTCAAACAAATTGGTCCTGACTCGACGAGCCCCATTTTAAATGAGTATTAGCCTTATATTTCTAAACTTGTTCATATCCAATACTTTTTAGTTGGTATTTGACTTCAAATTTATGGGTAATAGACTTTTCCCCCCAAAATGATAGAACTTGGTTTTTGGAGGGGGTGTTAGCCTTGGATTTTCAGACTAATTGGTCCTGACTTGACGAGCCCCATTTTAAATGAGTATTAGCCTTAGATTTCTAACCTTGTTCATATCCAATACCTTTTAGTTGGTATTATACTTCAAATTTATGGGTAATAGACTTTTCCCCCCAAACATGATTGAACTTGGTTTTTGGAAGGGGTGTTAGCCTTGAATTTTCAGACAAATTGGTCCTGACTTGACGAGCCCCATTTTAAATTATTATTAGCCTTAGATTTCTAACCTTGTTCATTTCCAATCCCTTTTAGTTGGTATTAGACTTCAAATTTATGGGTAATAGACTTCTCCCCCCCAAAATGATAGAACTTGGTTTTTGGAGGGGGTGTTAGCCTTGGATTTTCGGACAAATTGGTCCTGACTTCACGAGCCCCATTTTAAATGAGTATTAGCCTTAGATTTCTAACCTTGTTCATATCCAATATCTTTTAGTTTGTATTAGACTTTAAATTTATGGGTAATAGACTTTTCCCCCCAAAATGATAGAACTTGGTTTTTGGAGGGGGTGTTAGCCTTGGATTTTCGGACAAATTGGTCATGACTTCACGAGCCCCATTTTAAATGAGTATTAGCCTTAGATTTCTAACCTTGTTCATATACAATACCTTTTAGTTGGTATTAGACTTCAAATTTATGGGTAATAGACTTTCCCCCAAAAAATGATTGAACTTGGTTTTTGGAGGGGGTGTTAGCCTTGGATTTTCGGACAAATTGGTCCTGACTCGACGAGCCCCATTTTAAATGAGTATTAGCCTTAGATTTCTAACCTTGTTCATATCCAATATCTTTTAGTTGGTATTAGACTTTAAATTTATGGGTAATAGACTTTTCCCCCCAAAAATGATAGAACTTGGTTTTTGGAGGGGGTGTTAGCCTTGGATTTTCTGGGACAAATTGGTCCCCGACTTCACGAGCCCCATTTTAAATGAGTATTAGCCTTAGATTTATAACCTTGTTCATATCCAAGCCCTTTTAGTTGGTATTAGACATCAAATTTATGGGTAATAGACTTTTCCCCCCCAAAAATGATAGAACTTGGTTTTTTGGAGGGGGGTGTTAGCCTTGGATTTTCTGGACAAATTGGTCTTGACTTCACGACCCCATTTTAAATGAGTATTAGCCTTAGATTTCTAACCTTGTTCATATACAATACCTTTTAGTTGGTATTATACTTCAAATTTATGGGTAATAGACTTTTCCCCCCAAAATGATAGAACTTGGTTTTTGGAGGGGGTGTTATCCTTGAATTTTCAGACAAATTGGTCCTGACTCGACGAGCCCCATTTTAAATGAGTATTAGCCTTAGATTTCTAACATTGATCATATCCAATCCCTTTTAGTTGGTATTAGACTTCAAATTTATGGGTAATAGACTTTTCCCCCCAAAATGATAGAACTTGGTTTTTGGAGGGGGTGTTAGCCTTGGATTTTCGGACTAATTGGTCCTGACTCGACGAGCCCCATTTTAAATGAGTATTAGCCTTAGAATTCTAACCTTGTTCATATCCAATCCCTTTTAGTTGTTATTAGACTTCAAAGTTAAGGGTAATAGACTTTTCCCCCCAAAAATGATAGAACTTGGTTTTTGGAGGGGGTGTTAGCCTTGGATTTTCGAGACAAATTGGTCCCGACTTGACGAGCCCCCATTTTAAATGATTAGTAGCCTTAGATTTCTAACCTTGTTCATATCCAATACCTTTTAGTTGGTATTAGACTTCAAATTTATGGGTAATAGACTTTCCCCCCAAAAAATGATTGAACTTGGTTTTTTGGAGGGGGTGTTAGCCTTGGATTTTCTGGACAAATTGGTCCCCGACTCGACGAGCCCCCATTTTAAATGAGTATTAGCCTTAGATTTCTAACATTGACCATATCCAATCCCTTTTAGTTGGTATTAGACTTCAAATTTATGGGTAATAGACTTTTCCCCCCAAAATGATAGAACTTGGTTTTTGGAGGGGGTGTTAGCCTTGGATTTTCGGACAAATTGGTCCCCGACTCGACGAGCCCCATTTTAAATGAGTATTAGCCTTAGATTTCTAACCTTGTTCATATCCAATATCTTTTAGTTGGTATTAGACTTCAAATTTATGGGTAATAGACTTTTCCCCCCAAAATGATAGAACTTGGTTTTTGGAGGGGATGTTAGCCTTGGATTTTCGGACAAATTGGTCCTGACTTCACGAGCCCCATTTTAAATGAGTATTAGCCTTATATTTCTAACCTTGTTCATATCCAATATCTTTTAGTTGGTATTAGACTTCAAATTTATGGGTAATAGACTTTTCCCCCCAAAATGATAGAACTTGGTTTTTGGAGGGGGTGTTATCCATGAATTTTCAGACAAATTGGTCCTGACTCGACGAGCCCCATTTTAAATGAGTATTAGCCTTAGATTTCTAACATTGATCATATCCAATCCCTTTTAGTTGGTATTAGACTTCAAATTTATGGGTAATAGACTTTTCCCCCCAAAATGATAGAACTTGGTTTTTGAAGGGGGTGTTAGCCTTGGATTTTCGGACTAATTGGTCCTGACTCGACGAGCCCCATTTTAAATGAGTATTAGCCTTAGAATTCTAACCTTGTTCATATCCAATCCCTTTTAGTTGTTATTAGACTTCAAATTTAAGGGTAATAGACTTTTCCCCCCAAAATGATAGAACTTGGTTTTTGTAGGGGGTGTTAGCCTTGGATTTTCAGACAAATTGGTCCTGACTTGACGAGCCCCATTTTAAATGATTAGTAGCCTTAGATTTCTGACCTTGTTCATATCCAATACCTTTTAGTTGGTATTAGACTTCAAATTTATGGGTAATAGACTTTCCCCCCAAAAATGATTGAACTTGGTTTTTGGAGGGGGTGTTAGCCTTGGATTTTCGGACAAATTGGTCCTGACTCGATGAGCCCCATTTTAAATGAGTATTAGCCTTAGATTTCTAACATTGACCATATCCAATCCCTTTTAGTTGGTATTAGACTTCAAATTTATGGGTAATAGACTTTTCCCCCCAAAATGATAGAACTTGGTTTTTGGAGGGGGTGTTAGCCTTGGATTTTCGGACAAATTGGTCCTGACTCGACGAGCCCCATTTTAAATGAGTATTAGCCTTAGATTTCTAACCTTGTTCATATCCAATATCTTTTAGTTGGTATTAGACTTCAAATTTATGGGTAATAGACTTTTCCCCCCAAAATGATAGAACTTGGTTTTTGGACGGGGTGTTAGCCTTGGATTTTCGGACTAATTGGTCCTGACTCGACGAGCCCCATTTTAAATGAGTATTAGCCTTAGAATTCTAACCTTGTTCATATCCAATCCCTTTTAGTTGTTATTAGACTTCAAAGTTAAGGGTAATAGACTTTTCCCCCCAAAATGATAGAACTTGGTTTTTGGAGGGGGTGTTAGCCTTGGATTTTCAGACAAATTGGTCCTGACTTGACGAGCCCCATTTTAAATGATTAGTAGCCTTAGATTTCTAACCTTGTTCATATCCAATACCTTTTAGTTGGTATTAGACTTCAAATTTATGGGTAATAGACTTTCCCCCCAAAAATGATTGAACTTGGTTTTTGGAGGGGGTGTTAGCCTTGGATTTTCGGACAAATTGGTCCTGACTCGACGAGCCCCATTTTAAATGAGTATTAGCCTTAGATTTCTAAACTTGTTCATATCCAATATATTTTAGTTGGTATTAGACTTTAAATTTATGGGTAATAGACTTTTTCCCCCAAAATGATAGAACTTGGTTTTTGGAGGGGGTGTTAGCCTTGGATTTTCGGACAAATTGGTCTTGACTTCACGAGCCCCATTTTAAATGAGTATTAGCCTTAGATTTCTAACCTTGTTCATATACAATACCTTTTAGTTGGTATTAGACTTCAAATTTATGGGTAATAGACTTTTCCCCCCAAAATGATAGAACTTGGTTTTTGGAGGGGATGTTAGCCTTGGATTTTCGGACAAATTGGTCCTGACTTCACGAGCCCCATTTTAAATGACTATTAGCCTTATATTTCTAACCTTGTTCATATCCAATACCTTTTAGTTGGTATTAGACTTCAAATTTATGGGTAATAAACTTTTCCCCCCAAAATGATAGAACTTGGTTTTTGGAGGGGGTGTTAGCCTTGGATTTTCAGTCTAATTGGTCCTGACTTGACGAGCCCCATTTTAAATGAGTATTAGCCTTAGATTTCTAACCTTGTTCATATCCAATACCTTTTACTTTGTATTAGACTTCAAATTTATGGGTAATAGACTATGCCCTCAAAAATGATTGAACTTGGTTTTTGGAGGGGGTGTTAGCCTTGCATTTTCAGAAAAATTGTTCATGACTCGACGAGCCCCATTTTAAATGAGTATTAACCTTAGATTTATAACCTTGTTCATATCCAATCCCTTTTAGTTGGTATTAGACTTCAAATTTATGGGTGATAGACTTTTCCCCCCAAAATGATAGAACTTGGTTTTTGGAGGGGGTGTTAGCCTTGGATTTTCGGACAAATTGGTCCTGACTTCACGAGCCCCATTTTAAATGAGTATTAGCCTTAGATTTCTAACCTTGTTCATATACAATACCTTTTAGTTGTTATTAGACTTCAAATTTAAGGGTAATAGACTTTTCCCCCCAAAATGATAGAACTTGGTTTTTGGAGGGGGTGTTAGCCTTGGATTTTCGGACAAATTGGTCCTAACTTCACGAGTCCCATTTTAAATGAGTATTAGCCTTAGATTTATAACCTTGTTCATATCCAAGCCCTTTTAGTTGGTATTAGACATCAAATTTATGGGTAATAGACTTTCCCCCCCAAAATGATAGAACTTGGTTTTTGGAGGGGGTGTTAGCCTTGGATTTTCGGACAAATTGGTCCTGACTCGACGAGCCCCATTTTAAATGAGTATTAGCCTTATATTTCTAACCTTGTTCATATCCAATATCTTTTAGTTGGTATTAGACTTCAAATTTATGGGTAATAGACTTTTCCCCCCAAAATGATAGAACTTGGTTTTTGGAGGGGGTGTTATCCTTGGATTTTCAGACAAATTGGTTGACTCGACGAGCCCCATTTTAAATGACTATTAGCCTTAGATTTCTAACATTGATCATATCCAATCCCTTTTAGTTGGTATAAGACTTCAAATTTATGGGTAATAGACTTTTCCCCCCAAAATGATAGAACTTCGTTTTTGGAGGGGGTGTTAGCCTTGGATTTTCGGACAAATTGGTCCTGACTCGACGAGCCCCATTTTAAATGAGTATTAGCCTTATATTTCTAACCTTGTTCATATCCAATATCTTTTAGTTTGTATTAGACTTCAAATTTATGGGTAATAGACTTTTCCCCCCAAAATGATAGAACTTGGTTTTTGGAGGGGGTGTTGGCCTTGGATTTTCAGACTAATTGGTCCTGACTTGACGAGCCCCATTTTAAATGAGTATTAGCCTTAGATTTCTAACCTTGTTCATATCCAATACCTTTTACTTTGTATTAGACTTAAAATTTATGGGTAATAGACTATGCCCTCAAAAATGATTGAACTTGGTTTTTGGAGGGGGTGTTAGCCTTGCATTTTCAGAAAAATTGTTCATGACTCGACGAGCCCCATTTTAAATGAGTATTAGCCTTAGATTTCTAACCTTGTTCATATCCAATCCCTTTTAGTTGGTATTAGACTTCAAATTTATGGGTAATAGACTTTTCCCCCCAAAATGATAGAACTTGGTTTTTGGAGGGGATGTTAGCCTTGGATTTTCGGACAAATTGGTCCTGACTTCACGAGCCCCATTTTAAATGAGTATTAGCCTTATATTTCTAACCTTGTTCATATCCAATCCCTTTTAGTTGTTATTAGACTTCAAATTTAAGGGTAATAGACTTTTCCCCCCAAAATGATAGAACTTGGTTTTTGGAGGGGGTGTTATCCTTGAATTTTCAGACAAATTGGTCCTGACTCGACGAGCCCCATTTTAAATGAGTATTAGCCTTAGATTTCTAACATTGATCATATCCAATCCCTTTTAGTTGGTATTAGACTTCGAATTTATGGGTAATAGACTTTTCCCCCCAAAATGATAGAACTTGGTTTTTGGAGGGGGTGTTAGCCTTGGATTTTCGGACTAATTGGTCCTGACTCGACGAGCCCCATTTTAAATGAGTATTAGCCTTAGAATTCTAACCTTGTTCATATCCAATCCCTTTTAGTTGTTATTAGACTTCAAATTTAAGGGTAATAGACTTTTCCCCCCAAAATGATAGAACTTGGTTTTTGTAGGGGGTGTTGGCCTTGGATTTTCAGACAAATTGGTCCTGACTTGACGAGCCCCATTTTAAATGATTAGTAGCCTTAGATTTCTAACCTTGTTCATATCCAATACCTTTTAGTTGGTATTAGACTTCAAATTTATGGGTAATAGACTTTCCCCCCAAAAATGATTGAACTTGGTTTTTGGAGGGGGTGTTAGCCTTGGATTTTCGGACAAATTGGTCCTGACTCGACGAGCCCCATTTTAAATGAGTATTAGCCTTAGATTTCTAACATTGACCATATCCAATCCCTTTTAGTTGGTATTAGACTTCAAATTTATGGGTAATAGACTTTTCCCCCCAAAATGATAGAACTTGGTTTTTGGACGGGGTGTTAGCCTTGGATTTTCGGACAAATTGGTCCTGACTCGACGAGCCCCATTTTAAATGAGTATTAGCCTTATATTTCTAACCTTGTTCATATCCAATATCTTTTAGTTGGTATTAGACTTCAAATTTATGGGTAATAGACTTTTCCCCCCAAAATGATAGAACTTGGTTTTTGGAGGGGGTGTTATCCTTGGATTTTCAGACAAATTGGTTGACTCGACGAGCCCCATTTTAAATGAGTATTAGCCTTAGATTTCTAACATTGATCATATCCAATCCCTTTTAGTTGGTATTGGACTTCAAATTTATGGGTAATAGACTTTTCCCCCCAAAATGATAGAACTTGGTTTTTGGAGGGGGTGTTAGCCTTGGATTTTCGGACAAATTGGTCCTGACTCGACGAGCCCCATTTTAAATGAGTATTAGCCTTATATTTCTAACCTTGTTCATATCCAATATCTTTTAGTTTGTATTAGACTTCAAATTTATGGGTAATAGACTTTTCCCCCCAAAATGATAGAACTTGGTTTTTTGGAGGGGGTGTTGGCCTTGGATTTTCGGACTAATTGGTCCCGACTTGACGAGCCCCCATTTTAAATGAGTATTAGCCTTAGATTTCTAACCTTGTTCATATCCAATACCTTTTACTTTGTATTAGACTTAAAATTTATGGGTAATAGACTATGCCCTCAAAAATGATTGAACTTGGTTTTTGGAGGGGGTGTTAGCCTTGCATTTTCAGAAAAATTGTTCATGACTCGACGAGCCCCATTTTAAATGAGTATTAGCCTTAGATTTCTAACCTTGTTCATATCCAATCCCTTTTAGTTGGTATTAGACTTCAAATTTATGGGTAATAGACTTTTCCCCCCAAAATGATAGAACTTGGTTTTTGGAGGGGGTGTTATCCTTGAATTTTTAGACAAATTGGTCCTGACTCGACGAGCCCCATTTTAAATGAGTATTAGCCTTAGATTTCTAACATTGATCATATCCAATCCCTTTTAGTTGGTATTAGACTTCAAATTTATGGGTAATAGACTTTTCCCCCCAAAATGATAGAACTTGGTTTTTGGAGGGGGTGTTAGCCTTGGATTTTCGGACTAATTGGTCCTGACTCGACGAGCCCCATTTTAAATGAGTATTAGCCTTAGAATTCTAACCTTGTTCATATCCAATCCCTTTTAGTTGTTATTAGACTTCAAATTTAAGGGTAATAGACTATTCCCCCCAAAATGATAGAACTTGGTTTTTGTAGGGGGTGTTAGCCTTGGATTTTCAGACAAATTGGTCCTGACTTGATGAGCCCCATTTTAAATGATTAGTAGCCTTAGATTTCTAACCTTGTTCATATCCAATACCTTTTAGTTGGTATTAGACTTCAAATTTATGGGTAATAGACTTTCCCCCCAAAAATGATTGAACTTGGTTTTTGGAGGGGGTGTTAGCCTTGGATTTTCGGACAAATTGGTCCTGACTCGACGAGCCCCATTTTAAATGAGTATTAGCCTTAGATTTCTAACATTGACCATATCCAATCCCTTTTAGTTGGTATTAGACTTCTGTTGCGATGTCGTGGTCGCACAAATTAATTACCCTAGCTTAAAACAAATCAAACAAGATAGTATAGAGCAAGCAAGGGGTCGATCCCACGAGGACGATTTAATTCAGATTTTCGTGCTATATGTTATGCAATTGGGGGGGTTGGAAGTTGTCTAGGCTAGGCTAAAGCAAACTAAGCGAAAAATATATAAAACTGAAATTTATCAATAAAACAAACCTTGGTCGCAAATCAACATCCACCGACGTAAATCGAACCCGATCATGGAAACGAAACATCAATTTATATTCTGAATATTTATCTCTTTCTTAAAATTGGTTCGTTAACGGATCCGCCGTATAACTTACCCTAACCATCAAACAACCACAGTGTCCGCACTAGTAATTTGATTCAATGGCAGCATTAAAATCTAGATAAATTGATCGATTAAGAAACATAATTGTCCGCAATATATGTTTAGTTCGATTGAATGCTCTCCCTAAGATTAATAACATAGATCCGCTATAATTATTAACTTAGTTGCTTCATAAGTTCATATACCACAACTCCGGTTTGGATATCAAACTCAGCAATTGATTGTCTACAATAATAACTTCGAGTCCGCTCTTAGCAATTAAATAAACAATCATAGGAAAATAAGCATAGGAGAACAAACATATTCATTATATAAACTGAAAAATTGAGGTAAAAATAGATCTCACAGCTTCTTGAAATCCCGAAGGTTTCGTGTCCTTGCAACTAAGCAAAAGAGTCTAGCCTTGCATGTTTATTGAACAACTAAATAAAAAGATGAAAGAACACATGATTTAGGGTTTGGAGGAGGAAGATTTTGTGTTTTCTTTTGTGCTAGCCGCCACTTCCTTGCCCCTCTTTTCCTTTATATATGCTTAGAAACCCTAATGTCTATTTTACAAAATAGTCCTTCCTTAAGTTGGCAGAATTTAGTTGTCCCTTGTAAATTTCATATCTCCTTCATATGACATCGTTTTGAGCTTAAATTTGGAGCGTTTATAGGTCTTTGAGTCTTGAATCCACGCCAATATAGTTTGCATCAATCGGACTTCTGTAGCTCGAGATATTGAAGTTGGAATGGGTAAAGGTCGATATCGGCAGATTGCAAGATTTGACTTTGAAGGCTGCGATTTTCATGCTCTTCCTTATTTTATTTCTTTTGCCTTAGCTTTCCAGAAAGTTATGGATGTTATCTTTCGAATGCCACTGGAATCATTTCATTTCGATCTCTAGGGCTTCCGCTCTGCACAAAACATCGACTGAACGTCAAATCTGCCAATTACCTCCAATTTACTCCTTTTTGCATCTTTCATCCAAAAATGCCTTCAAAACATAAAACAAAGAATATCAATGCATTTTATACACAAAACATATGCAAAACACTATGTAAATATGGATGAAATTATCAAATAATATGGTCGCATCAAATACCCCCCCACACTTAGCTCTTGCTCAGTCCTCGAGAAAGGATAGGTAAAAAAAACAAATTTTAATAAAAATAAAAAGTAAAAATAACCATGATCAATCTCTTAATCTCCCATCAATATCCAAGAATTCAAGCATTATAAATAAGAATACAACCGAGAAGGATAAAGAACATAAATGTTCATGAATTTGTTTACATACAAACTTCAAAACTCAATTACTCTTCGGGATTTAAAAGAAATCTATGCCATGCCAAAGTGATAGGTCCTCTCATTGATATACACTCCAACACTCATGTGTTTAGGGCTTATGTGTTTAAATCTCTCAAATTCAATCAATGAAGATGTTCTACCATAAGCTTGCTATTCAATCCCATCTCCATTACTAAAATATTACAAACAATGCATGAATCAAAAGGTCTTATTTTTCGGTTGTAATGGGGCTAAGGTTAAGGTGAGGTAAAAGAGAGTATAAGAGGTTCAAACCAAAGAAAGTAGAGCATTCTGAAAAAAATATTTCAACCAAGACATTCCATCAAAACACATCAATTTTCAATCTTCAAGCACCAATGCTTAGCTTCTTTCGATTTCAAGCTCTTTTCTATTTCTTTTCTTTCTTTCTTTCTTTTTTCTTTTTTTCTTTTCTTGTTCTTTTCTTTTTCTTTTTTTTTTGTTTTTTTTTTTTCTTTTTCACCTTTGGCAACTTTGCCCATCTTTTCATCAAGCATCACTTCTTTCTTTTCATATAATTTCCAACCATAATTCCATGAGATATCACAAGTATATGCTCTACTAATCCTTGGCCAGGGGAAAAGAGGAAAAAAAATATAAAAAGTTTAAGGCTTATACATGGGTAAAGCAAAGAAAGGATAAACAAGCTCAAAAGGGGCTCACTAAAGATAATATGCTTTAGGTTGGCTTTTTGGCTCAAGTGGTTAAAATTCCTAATGCCTTTATCATCTTCATGCATATATGTAATGCGAATGTAATCTCAACAAGATATGAAGCAAGTTCTAGAGATACATATCATTGAAAGAACGCACAATCAAAGAATATAATGTTGAAGGCTCAAAAGCTTACATTGGTATAACACTATAAAGTCAACATGGCATATTTTCGTAGTCAATCCCTAAACCAATTAAACATTAAAACTTGCATGCACACTCATTCATTTGATTTATATATTCATCTATCTCACTTAATTCTCATACATAATACTCATATTCTCAAAAACCAATGGGAGTTAAAAAGACCAAACAATTAGAACAACAAAGAAAACTAAAATTCTCCCAATACCCCCACATCTTAAAAACACAACATTGTCCTCAATGTTGAAATAAAAAGCAAAGGAACATAAGAGAATGATAGAAAATATATTAAAATGCTAAAAAATAAAAGATAAGGAAAAAGAAAGCAAATCTGTTTTTTTTTTTTTGTGTGTGTTGGGTTGCCTCCCAGTAAGCGCTTTTGTTTTATGTCATTGGCTTGACATGTGGCATGCTCATTCTTCATAGATTGGTTCAGCTAACTCTATAGAAGCGGTGAGTTCTGTCGTCCAACCTTCATAGAAAGGTTTCAAATGATGCCCATTGACCTTGAGTACTTTGTTGGTTTCTAAACTTGTAATTTCAACTGCACCATAAGGAAAAACTTTAGAAACAACAAAGGGTCCAATCCAACGAGAGCGCAATTTTCCAGGAAAAAGTTTCAAACGCGAATGATAAAGAAGGACTTTGTCTCCAACATGAAACTCCTTTCTTGTAAGCATTCGGTCATGAAGATTCTTATTCTTTTCTTTATAAATCCTTGCATTCTCGTAAGCATCATTTCGAATTTCTTCCAACTCTTGTAGTTGCAGTTTTCTTGCAATCCCAGCAGCATCATAATCCATGTTACATTGTTTAATGGCCCAAAAAGCTTTGTGTTCAAGCTCCACCGGTAGATGACATGCTTTCCCATAAATCATTCTATAAGGTGACATTCCTATAGGTGATTTATAAGCAGTCCGATAAGCCCAAAGTGCATCTCCAAGACGTAGACTCCAATCTCGCCGATTAGGTTGCACTGTTTTCTCCAAAATGGACTTGATTTCTCGATTTGAAATTTCGAGCTTGGCCATTCGTTTGAGGATGATATGTCTGTAGAAGTTCGATGAGTCACATGATATTTGCGTAGCAATGCTTCCATGGAATGATTACGGAAATGAGTGCCACGATCGCTAATGATAGCTTTAGGGATTCCAAACTCGTCAAATATGTGAGTCCCTGACAAAATCTAAAACAACTTTAGCATCGTTAATTCGTGTGGCTTTCGCCTCAATCCATTTAGACACATAATCAACAGCAAGAAGAATATAAAGATTGCCAAAAGAAGAAGGAAATGGACCCATAAAGTCAATACCCCAAACATCAAAAAATTTCACTTACAAGAATATTCGTTAAAGGCATTTGATTCTTATGAGTGATATTACACGTTCTTTGGCATTTTTCACATGATTTGCGAAGTGATATGCATCTTTAAAAATAGAAGGCCAATAGAAACCACTTTCAAGTACCTTGTGGGATGTTCTTTTTGCTCCAAAATGCCCACCACAAGAATGAGAATGACAAAAAGTGAGAATGGAATGAAATTCATCTTGTGGTACACACCTCCTAACTACTTGATCCGCACAAAATTTCCAAAGGTAAGGATCGTCCCAAAAATAATATTTAGCATTAGCTCGTAACTTATCTTTTTGGGGTTTAGACAAACCTGGAGGGAATTCTTTGGTGACTAAATAGTTTACCAAATCAGCATACCATGGTCTTGTAGAGGAATGCAACATATACAATTGCTCATCAGGGAATGTCTCTCTTATTGTTTCGATCTGTATATCCTCGGTCCTCGCTCGGCTCAAGTGATCGACCCACATGGTTTTCAGCACCTTTTTTGTCTTTGATCTCAAGATCGAATTCTTGTAAAAGCAAGATCCACCTAATCAGTCTTGGTTTGGACTCCTTCTTCTTTAAAAGATACCTGAGAGCTGCATGGTCAGTAAAAACAATGACTTTTGTACCAAGTAGATATGACCTGAATTTTTCAAGAGCAAACACCACTGCAAAAAGTTCCTTTTCAGTTGTATGGTAATTGCATTGTGCTCCATCCAACATACGAGAAGCATAGGAGATAACATGCAAATTCTTCCCAATTCTTTGCCCAAGCACAGCTCCTACCGCATAGTCACTCGCATCACACATTATCTCAAAAGGTTCATCCCAATTTGGTGGTTGGATGATAGGGGCAGATGTGACATGTCTTTTAAGCTCATCATGGGCATCTTTACATGCTTGATCAAACACAAAATCCACTTCTTTGGCTAATAGTTTGCACAAGGGTGCCGTAATCTTCGAGAAATCTTTGATAAAGCGTCGATAGAAACCCCGCATGGCCTAGAAAAAGAACGAACTTCCCTCACGCATGAGGGGTAAGGCAATGATGAAATAACATCTATCTTAGCTTTATCAACCTCTAATCCACGTGAAGACACAACATGCCCAAGAACTATTCCTTGTTCTACCATAAAATAACACTTTTCATAGTTCAAGACAAGGTTAGTTTCAATGCACTTTTTCAAGATCAAAGATAAATTTTCTAGACATCTATCAAAAGAATCACCATACACCGTGAAATCATCCATGAAAACCTCAATGATTCTTTCAACATAGTCAGAAAAAATACTCATCATGCATCTTTGAAAAGTTGCAGGAGCATTACAGAGACCAAAAGGCATTCTCCTATATGCATATGTACCAAATGGACATGTAAATGTAGTCTTTTCTTGATCCTCGTGGATTAATAACAATCTGATTGTATCCACTATATCCATCAAGAAAGCAATAAAAAGACTTACCTGCTAGGCGTTCAAGCATTTGATCCATGAATGGTAATGGGAAATGATCTTTGCGTGTAGAAAGATTGAGTTTTCTATAATCAACACACATTCTCCATCCACTCGAGATGCGAGTAGGAATGAGCTCATCATTTTTGTTTTTCACCAACGTGATTCCGGTCTTTTTTGGCACCACATGGATTGGTGCAACCCATTTACTGTCAGTGATGGGGTAAATGACTCCTGCATCTAACAGTTTTAAAATTTCAGCTTTCACTACCTCCATCATAGGCGGGTTCAACCTCCTTTGCATTTCCCTTGTTGGTTTTGTGTTGTCCTCCAATAGTATGTGATGCATACATATTGAGGGACTAATGCCCTTGATGTCGGCTAAAGTCCATCCAATGGCCGTCTTGTGATCACACAACAACTTCACAAGTTTTTCCTCTTGCATACTTGTCAAACCTTTTGCTATGATAACGGGAAGTGTATTGTTGTCGCTAATGAATACATACTTCAAATTATCGGGCAAAGGTTTTAATTCTAACTCTGGGGCCCTGTAAAATAGATGGCAAAAGCTTTTTATGTGAGAGTACTAAATCAACAAAGACATTACCATGGGGAACGGTTTGCAAAGCTTTTTAAGGCCAATACTTGATTCGTGCACGTTTTGGGGGAACACACACGTTCCTCTCCATCTCTTCTATCTTGGTGAAATCATAGCCATAGCTCAAAGCTATGCTTAATCCGTCTTCGCAATCAAAATCACAAACTTGCTGCACACACTTATCAATTTGATCATAGCATGTGATAGAATAAACATTGCTATAAGGATATTTCATTGCATCATGAAAATTGAATTCAATTTTTTTTCATCTCCTACCTCCATAGACAAGGTATCCTTACCACAATCAATCTTTGTGTTGGCGGTTTTCAAGAATGGTCTCCCAAACAATATAGGAGTGCTAGTTGATGAATCACAAGAATCATGTTCCATATCAAGAATATAAAAATCACATGGAATAACCAAACTATCAATCTTGACTAGGACATCTTCTATCACACCAAGTGGGTAAACAAAACTACGATCCGCAAGTTGTATTACAATGCTAGTTTTATTCAAAGGCTCAAGACTAAGAGAATCATAAACATGTTTGGGCATAACACTAATGGATGCACCTAAATCGCATAAAGCTCTTTTAAAAACTAGCATTACCAATAACACATGGGATAGTAAACGCACTCGGGTCTTTTTGTTTCAAAGGTAGATTCTTTTGAACAACGGCGGATACAACTTCACCCATACTTACCGTTTCATGACCTTTCGGTTTGAAAGCTCTCTTGGTAGTACACAACTCCTTCAAGAATTTTTGCATATCTAGGAATTTGCTTGATAGCATCAAGCAAAGGAATGTTCAGTTCCACTTTCTTGAAAACCTCTAAGATCTCTTTTTCTTTGTCTTCTTTCTTTGACCTAGAAGAACTCACGAGGGAAAGGGTGGATTAGTTTTAAAAATTGGAATTAATTGAGTGAAAAGTTACCTTTGGAGTTTTTGTCTCTTTTTGTCGAGGAGGATGTTCTTTCTTTGTACTCAATTGAGTTTCTATCTCTTCTTCCTCCTCCACCTCAATTTGTTTCAACTTTTTCTCTTCAAGTTCTTTCCCACTTCGCAGCATGATAGCACTAACATTCTCTTTTGGATTCAATGCTTGGGAGGGCAACTTTCCATTTATTTGTGATTCCAATTTCCCTACAGTTGAAGCTACTTGCCCCATTTGCTTTTCCAAGTTGTGAATACTTGACCTTGTTTCTCGTTGAAAAAGACATGACATTTTGTTGCAAGGTAACAGTATTAGAAGCCAAAGTTTTCATCATCTCACGAAGATCATCATTGGATGACGACCCCATAACATTGGAGTTTATGAATGAAGCGGGTTGTCTTGCTTGATAATTTTGTTGGGGCTGAAATCCATTTGGATGGAACTGTCGGCCTGGATTGCCTTGTTGGGATGGGTTGCTGTAGCGTAAGTTAGGATGATCTCTCCATCCGGGATTATACGTGTTGGAAAAGGGATCATATTTACTGCTGGGGCTGTCCGTTGAATGCTCCATCAATTGCATGAGCTTGTTCAATGTAATCTTCTTGCATTGTTGGGCACATATCCGAAGCATGTCCTTGTAAGGAGCATATGTTACAAACTTTCACCTGCTGCACATTTCCACAAGCCAAAGAACGCACAAGAGAAGTAAGATCATTAACTTTATTTTCAAGGTTAGAAATACTTACCTCATTTACTCGTTTGTTGGAGAGGTCTCCACGAGTGCCAAACTGTTTTGAGTTGGCTGCCATGTTTGAGATCAATTGGCGTGCAGCCTCGGGTGTCTTATCCACCAATGCGCCTCCACTTGCAGCATCAATGATACTACGGTCGGTAGGCATCAATCCTTCATAGAAATATTGAATGAGCAGTTGATCGGGTATTTGATGATGAGGGCATTGAATACATAGTTGCTCAAATCTTTCCCAATACTCGGAAAAGTGTCTCTCCATGAGATTGTCGAATCCCACATATTTCTTTCCTTATATTGGCAACTCGAGATGCTTTGGGAAAATATTTCTCCAGGAAAATCTTCTTCATAGCATTCCAAGTTCCAATAGATCCCGGGAGAATAGAGAAAAGCCATGCCTTTGCTGCCCCCCTTCAAAGAGAAAGGGAAAGTTTTCAACTTAACTTGTTCTTCATCAACTCCATTCGGTTTCATGCCAACACAAACCATATGGAACTCCTTGAGATGAGTATGAGGATCTTCTCTCCGCAAGACCATTAAATGTTGGTAACAAATGTATAAAAACCAGATTTGAGCTCAAGGTTTACATTATTGTCAATGTTTATGCACAATGGTTGATTTTTCCACGTTAGGAGCAGACAAGCTCCTTGAGAGTTTGTTGTCGTGCAATAGCCATGGTATTGAGGCGAGCTTCCTTTCTCAACCCTGCGTAAAGTGCTTTCTATTTCAAGATCAATCTGCACTTGAATTTGATTAGCGTAACGGGTTACGGGCATAAATCGCAAAGAAAACTCAAAAGAAACCAAGCACACAAGAGATTGAAGACAACGCAATAGGCAATAGAATCCTACGCTAGAAAACTAAAAGTGTCCAGAACCCCTTAGCAACCGACAGAATTTGGCCTAAATAAGGTGGGGCTAGTGACCATAGGTCACTAGTTCTTCTCAGAACGTCGTTTTCCTTGAGAACGAAAAAATGTCAATACTTAATTCCACCAAAAAAATCTGTTTTGAACGAGCATGCCGCAAACACAAATATGTTTTTACTTTTTTTTCAGAATAAATAAAAATAACAGCAAGTAGAATAAATCACAGCACAACACAAGAACACAAGAATCAACTAAAATCACGTCCCCGGCAACGGCGCCAAAAATTTGTTGCGATGTCGTGGTCGCACAAATTAATTACCCTAGCTTAAAACAAATCAAACAAGATAGTATAGAGCAAGCAAGGGGATCGATCCCACGAGGACGATTTAATTCAGATTTTCGTGCTATATGTTATGCAATTGGGGGGGGGGTTGGAAGTTGTCTAGGCTAGGCTAAAGCAAACTAAGCGAAAAAATATATAAAACTGAAATTTATCAATAAAACAAACCTTGGTCGCAAATCAACATCCACCCACGTAAATCAGAACCGATCATGGAAACGAAACATCAATTTATATTCTGAATATTTATCTCTTTCTTAAAATTGGTTCGTTAACGGATCCGTCGTATAACTTACCCTAACCATCAAACAACCACGAATGTCCGCACTAGTAATTTGATTCAATGGCAGCATTAAAATCTAGATAAATTGATCGATTAAGAAACATAATTGTCCGCAATATATGTTTAGTTCGATTGAATGCTCTCCCTAAGATTAATAACATAGATCCGCTATAATTATTAACTTAGTTGCTTCATAAGTTCATATACCACAACTCCGGTTTGGATATCAAACTCAAAGAATTGATTGTCTACAATAATAACTTCGAGTCCGCTCTTAGCAATTAAATAAACAATCATAGGAAAATAAGCATAGGAGAACAAACATATTCATTATATAAACTGAAAAAATTGAGGTAAAAATAGATCTCACAGCTTCTTGAAATCGAAGGTTTCCGTGTCCTTGCAACCAAGCAAAAGAGTCTAGCCTTGCATGTTTATTGAACAACTAAATAAAAAGATGAAAGAACACATGATTTAGGGTTTGGAGGAGGAAGATTTTGTGTTTTCTTTTGTGCTAGCCGCCACTTCCTTGCCCCTCTTTTCCTTTATATATGCTTAGAAACCCTAATGTCTATTTTACAAAATAGTCCTTCCTTAAGTTGGCAGAATTTAGTTGTCCCTTGTAAAATTCATATCTCCTTCATATGACATCGTTTTGAGCTGAAATTTGGAGCGTTTATAGGTCTTTGAGTCTTGAATCCACGCCAATATAGTTTGCATCAATCGGACTTCTGTAGCTCGAGATATTGAAGTTGGAATGGGTAAAGGTCGATATCGGCAGATTGCAAGATTTGACTTTGAAGGCTGCGATTTTCATGCTCTTCCTTATTTTATTTCTTTTGCCTTAGCTTTCCAGAAAGTTATGGATGTTATCTTTCGAATGCCACTGGAATCATTTCATTTCGATCTCTAGGGCTTCCGCTCTGCACAAAACATCGACTGAACGTCAAATCTGCCAATTACCTCCAATTTACTCCTTTTTGCATCTTTCATCCAAAAATGCCTTCAAAACATAAAACAAAGAATATCAATGCATTTTATACACAAAACATATGCAAAACACTATGTAAATATGGATGAAATTATCAAATAATATGGTCGCATCAACTTCAAATTTATGGGTAATAGACTTTTCCCCCCAAAATGATAGAACTTGGTTTTTGGAGGGGGTGTTAGCCTTGGATTTTCGGACAAATTGGTCCTGACTCGACGAGCCCCATTTTAAATGAGTATTAGCCTTAGATTTCTAACCTTGTTCATATCCAATATCTTTTAGTTGGTATTAGACTTCAAATTTATGGGTAATAGACTTTTCCCCCCAAAATGATAGAACTTGGTTTTTGGAGGGGGTGTTGGCCTTGGATTTTCAGACTAATTGGTCCTGACTCGACGAGCCCCATTTTAAATGAGTATTAGCCTTAAATTTCTAACCTTGTTCATATCCAATACCTTTTAGTTGGTATTAGACTTCAAATTTATGGGTAATAGACTTTCCCCCCAAAAATGATTGAACTTGGTTTTTGGAGGGGGTGTTAGCCTTGGATTTTCGGACAAATTGGTCCTGACTCGACGAGCCCCATTTTAAATGAGTATTAGCCTTAGATTTCTAAACTTGTTCATATCCAATATATTTTAGTTGGTATTAGACTTTAAATTTATGGGTAATAGACTTTTCCCCCCAAAATGATAGAACTTGGTTTTTGGAGGGGGTGTTAGCCTTGGATTTTCGGACAAATTGGTCTTGACTTCACGAGCCCTATTTTAAATGAGTATTAGCCTTAGATTTCTAACCTTGTTCATATACAATACCTTTTAGTTGGTATTAGACTTCAAATTTATGGGTAATAGACTTTTCCCCCCAAAATGATAGAACTTGGTTTTTGGAGGGGATGTTAGCCTTGGATTTTCGGACAAATTGGTCCTGACTTCACGAGCCCCATTTTAAATGACTATTAGCCTTATATTTCTAACCTTGTTCATATCCAATACCTTTTAGTTGGTATTAGACTTCAAATTTATGGGTAATAGACTTTTCCCCCCAAAATGATAGAACTTGGTTTTTGGAGGGGGTGTTAGCCTTGGATTTTCAGACTAATTGGTCCTGACTTGACGAGCCCCATTTTAAATGAGTATTAGCCTTAGATTTCTAACCTTGTTCATATCCAATACCTTTTACTTTGTATTAGACTTCAAATTTATGGGTAATAGACTATGCCCTCAAAAATGATTGAACTTGGTTTTTGGAGGGGGTGTTAGCCTTGCATTTTCAGAAAAATTGTTCATGACTCGACGAGCCCCATTTTAAATGAGTATTAACCTTAGATTTATAACCTTGTTCATATCCAATCCCTTTTAGTTGGTATTAGACTTCAAATTTATGGGTGATAGACTTTTCCCCCCAAAATGATTGAACTTGGTTTTTGGAGGGGTGTTAGCCTTGGATTTTCGGACAAATTGGTCCTGACTTCACGAGCCCCATTTTAAATGAGTATTAGCCTTAGATTTCTAACCTTGTTCATATACAATACCTTTTAGTTGTTATTAGACTTCAAATTTAAGGGTAATAGACTTTTCCCCCCAAAATGATAGAACTTGGTTTTTGGAGGGGGTGTTAGCCTTGGATTTTCGGACAAATTGGTCCTAACTTCACGAGCCCCATTTTAAATGAGTATTAGCCTTAGATTTATAACCTTGTTCATATCCAAGCCCTTTTAGTTGGTATTAGACATCAAATTTATGGGTAATAGACTTTCCCCCCAAAAATGATTGAACTTGGTTTTTGGAGGGGGTGTTAGCCTTGGATTTTCGGACAAATTGGTCCTGACTCGACGAGCCCCATTTTAAATGAGTATTAGCCTTAGATTTCTAACATTGACCATATCCAATCCCTTTTAGTTGGTATTAGACTTCAAATTTATGGGTAATAGACTTTTCCCCCCAAAATGATAGAACTTGGTTTTTGGAGGGGGTGTTAGCCTTGGATTTTCGGACAAATTGGTCCTGACTCGACGAGCCCCATTTTAAATGAGTATTAGCCTTATATTTCTAACCTTGTTCATATCCAATATCTTTTAGTTGGTATTAGACTTCAAATTTATGGGTAATAGACTTTTCCCCCCAAAATGATAGAACTTGGTTTTTGGAGGGGGTGTTATCCTTGGATTTTCAGACAAATTGGTTGACTCGACGAGTCCCATTTTAAATGAGTATTAGCCTTAGATTTCTAACATTGATCATATCCAATCCCTTTTAGTTGGTATTAGACTTCAAATTTATGGGTAATAGACTTTTCCCCCCAAAATGATAGAACTTCATTTTTGGAGGGGGTGTTAGCCTTGGATTTTCGGACAAATTGGTCCTGACTCGACGAGCCCCATTTTAAATGAGTATTAGCCTTATATTTCTAACCTTGTTCATATCCAATATCTTTTAGTTTGTATTAGACTTCAAATTTATGGGTAATAGACTTTTCCCCCCAAAATGATAGAACTTGGTTTTTGGAGGGGGTGTTGGCCTTGGATTTTCAGACTAATTGGTCCTGACTTGACGAGCCCCATTTTAAATGAGTATTAGCCTTAGATTTCTAACCTTGTTCATATCCAATACCTTTTACTTTGTATTAGACTTAAAATTTATGGGTAATAGACTATGCCCTCAAAAATGATTGAACTTGGTTTTTGGAGGGGGTGTTAGCCTTGCATTTTCAGAAAAATTGTTCATGACTCGACGAGCCCCATTTTAAATGAGTATTAGCCTTAGATTTCTAACCTTGTTCATATCCAATCCCTTTTAGTTGGTATTAGACTTCAAATTTATGGGTAATAGACTTTTCCCCCCAAAATGATAGAACTTGGTTTTTGGAGGGGATGTTAGCCTTGGATTTTCGGACAAATTGGTCCTGACTTCACGAGCCCCATTTTAAATGAGTATTAGCCTTATATTTCTAACCTTGTTCATATCCAATACCTTTTAGTTGTTATTAGACTTCAAATTTAAGGGTAATAGACTTTTCCCCCCAAAATGATAGAACTTGGGTTTTGTAGGGGGTGTTAGCCTTGGATTTTCAAACAAATTGGTCCTGACTCGACGACCCCATTTTAAATGAGTATTAGCCTTAGAATTCTAACCTTGTTCATATCCAATCCCTTTTAGTTGTTATTAGACTTCAAATTTAAGGGTAATAGACTTTTCCCCCCAAAATGATAGAACTTGGGTTTTGTAGGGGGTGTTAGCCTTGGATTTTCAGACAAATTGGTCCTGACTTGATGAGTCCCATTTTAAATGATTAGTAGCCTTAGATTTCTAACCTTGTTCATATCCAATACCTTTTAGTTGGTATTAGACTTCAAATTTATGGGTAATAGACTTTTCCCCCCAAAATGATAGAACTTGGTTTTTGGAGGGGGTGTTAGCCTTGGATTTTCGGACTAATTGGTCCTGACTCGACGACCCCATTTTAAATGAGTATTAGCCTTAGAATTCTAACCTTGTTCATATCCAATCCCTTTTAGTTGTTATTAGACTTCAAATTTAAGGGTAATAGACTTTTCCCCCCAAAATGATAGAACTTGGGTTTTGTAGGGGGTGTTAGCCTTGGATTTTCAGACAAATTGGTCCTGACTTGATGAGTCCCATTTTAAATGATTAGTAGCCTTAGATTTCTAACCTTGTTCATATCCAATACCTTTTAGTTGGTATTAGACTTCAAATTTATGGGTAATAGACTTTCCCCCCAAAAATGATTGAACTTGGTTTTTGGAGGGGGTGTTAGCCTTGGATTTTCGGACAAATTGGTCCTGACTCGACGAGCCCCATTTTAAATGAGTATTAGCCTTAGATTTCTAACATTGACCATATCCAATCCCTTTTAGTTGGTATTAGACTTCAAATTTATGGGTAATAGACTTTTCCCCCCAAAATGATAGAACTTGGTTTTTGGAGGGGGTGTTAGCCTTGGATTTTCGGACAAATTGGTCCTGACTCGACGAGCCCCATTTTAAATGAGTATTAGCCTTAGATTTCTAACCTTGTTCATATCCAATATCTTTTAGTTGGTATTAGACTTCAAATTTACGGGTAATAGACTTTTCCCCCCAAAATGATAGAACTTGGTTTTTGGAGGGGGTGTTGGCCTTGGATTTTCAGACTAATTGGTCCTGACTCGACGAGCCCCATTTTAAATGAGTATTAGCCTTAAATTTCTAACCTTGTTCATATCCAATATCTTTTAGTTGGTATTAGACTTCAAATTTATGGGTAATAGACTTTTCCCCCCAAAATGATAGAACTTGGTTTTTTGGAGGGGGTGTTGGCCTTGGATTTTCGTGACTAATTGGTCCCGACTCGACGAGCCCCATTTTAAATGAGTATTAGCCTTAAATTTCTAACCTTGTTCATATCCAATACCTTTTAGTTGGTATTAGACTTCAAATTTATGGGTAATAGACTTTCCCCCCAAAAATGATTGAACTTGGTTTTTGGAGGGGGTGTTAGCCTTGGATTTTCGGACAAATTGGTCCTGACTCGACGAGCCCCATTTTAAATAAGTATTAGCCTTAGATTTCTAAACTTGTTCATATCCAATATATTTTAGTTGGTATTAGACTTTAAATTTATGGGTAATAGACTTTTCCCCCCAAAATGATAGAACTTGGTTTTTGGAGGGGGTGTTAGCCTTGGATTTTCGGACAAATTGGTCTTGACTTCACGAGCCCTATTTTAAATGAGTATTAGCCTTAGATTTCTAACCTTGTTCATATACAATACCTTTTAGTTGGTATTAGACTTCAAATTTATGGGTAATAGACTTTTCCCCCCAAAATGATAGAACTTGGTTTTTGGAGGGGATGTTAGCCTTGGATTTTCGGACAAATTGGTCCTGACTGCACGAGCCCCATTTTAAATGACTATTAGCCTTATATTTCTAACCTTGTTCATATCCAATACCTTTTAGTTGGTATTAGACTTCAAATTTATGGGTAATAGACTTTTCCCCCCAAAATGATAGAACTTGGTTTTTGGAGGGGGTGTTATCCTTGGATTTTCAGACAAATTGGTCCTGACTCGACGAGTCCTATTTTAAATGAGTATTAGCCTTAGATTTCTAACATTGATCATATCCAATCCCTTTTAGTTGGTATTAGACTTCAAATTTATGGGTAATAGACTTTTCCCCCCAAAATGATAGAACTTGGTTTTTGGAGGGGGTGTTAGCCTTGGATTTTCGGACAAATTGGTCCTGACTTGACGAGCCCCATTTTAAATGAGTATTAGCCTTAGATTTCTAACCTTGTTCATATCCAATATCTTTTAGTTTGTATTAGACTTCAAATTTATGGGTAATAGACTTTTCCCCCCAAAATGATAGAACTTGGTTTTTGGAGGGGATGTTAGCCTTGGATTTTCGGACAAATTGGTCCTGACTTCACGAGCCCCATTTTAAATGACTATTAGCCTTATATTTCTAACCTTGTTCATATCCAATACCTTTTAGTTGGTATTAGACTTCAAATTTATGGGTAATAGACTTTTCCCCCCAAAATGATAGAACTTGGTTTTTGGAGGGGTGTTTATCTTGAATTTTCCAGACAAATTGGTCCTGACTCGACGAGCCCCATTTTAAATGAGTATTAGCCTTAGATTTCTAACATTGATCATATCCAATCCCTTTTAGTTGGTATTAGACTTCAAATTTATGGGTAATAGACTTTTCCCCCCAAAATGATAGAACTTGGTTTTTGGAGGGGGTGTTAGCCTTGGATTTTCGGACAAATTGGTCCTGACTCGACGAGCCCCATTTTAAATGAGTATTAGCCTTAGAATTCTAACCTTGTTCATATCCAATCCCTTTTAGTTGTTATTAGACTTCAAATTTAAGGGTAATAGACTTTTCCCCCCAAAATGATAGAACTTGGTTTTTGTAGGGGGTGTTAGCCTTGGATTTTCAGACAAATTGGTCCTGACTTGATGAGCCCCATTTTAAATGATTAGTAGCCTTAGATTTCTAACCTTGTTCATATCCAATACCTTTTAGTTGGTATTAGACTTCAAATTTATGGGTAATAGACTTTCCCCCAAAAAATGATTGAACTTGGTTTTTGGAGGGGTGTTAGCCTTGGATTTTCTGGACAAATTGGTCCCGACTCGACGAGCCCCATTTTAAATGAGTATTAGCCTTAGATTTCTAACATTGACCATATCCAATCCCTTTTAGTTGGTATTAGACTTCAAATTTATGGGTAATAGACTTTTCCCCCCAAAATGATAGAACTTGGTTTTTGGAGGGGGTGTTAGCCTTGGATTTTCGGACAAATTGGTCCTGACTCGACGAGCCCCATTTTAAATGAGTATTAGCCTTATATTTCTAACCTTGTTCATATCCAATATCTTTTAGTTTGTATTAGACTTCAAATTTATGGGTAATAGACTTTTCCCCCCAAAATGATAGAACTTGGTTTTTGGAGGGGGTGTTGGCCTTGGATTTTCAGACAAATTGGTCCTGACTGGACGAGCCCCATTTTAAATGAGTATTAGCCTTAGATTTCTAACCTTGTTCATATCCAATACCTTTTACTTTGTATTAGACTTAAAATTTATGGGTAATAGACTATGTCCTCAAAAATGATTGAACTTGGTTTTTGGAGGGGGTGTTAGCCTTGCATTTTCAGAAAAATTGTTCATGACTCGACGAGCCCCATTTTAAATGAGTAATAGCCTTAGATTTATAACCTTGTTCATATCCAAGCCCTTTTAGTTGGTATTAGACATCAAATTTA